>JAODUI010000009.1:2320664-2345015 GCA_027563995.1 Papilio gigon | reverse complement strand
TAGCCATGTAGAGAATATCGAATACTTTAATGCACTTGTAGATAATAGTACTACTGCCGCACTCAGAGTTGTTAATCCAGCCCCTACGACCTGCGCCGCAAGTCGCCGCCCGCCTACCACGAGCCCGGCCCCTCCGGCGCCTGCTCGCTGCCCGCCAGGAAGAGGCCTAGGACGTCAGTACCCTAAACCTATCATACAATTAGTTTATAAAATCCATTATGTATTTCCCAGCACAATTATTAAAGAAACCTATAGATTATTTAATATTTCAATATTACCCTTAGTAACTGAGTAGTATCATTAATATGGATTACTGATATGATTTAGTGGCGGTCCACACCTCCACTGTATTAGTTGTTTCCTGTTGGATGTGGTAATATTACATCTTGTTATATAGAAGAGCTCATGGTGAACATATTCACTATTTGTCATTTAAATCCCACCCGCATTTCTTATTTATGTATTACAAAGGTAAAATAAAAGCTTTACTTTGGTAATCATACCCTAAAGATCCTTTGTCACTGTTATTTTGGACATCGGATCATTTTAATTTGTGTTGTGCAGGTTCTACATCTTGTCAATGTAATTATATGACTATGCTAAAATCAAATAAAAGAAAAACCATTGATTTTAACAAATCATATACAATCAGATTGAACCTACGAAATTTTAAACGAAATCTGCAATTTAAATTATATCGAAGATTCAAAAAAAATACTGTACAAAAGCTACAAATGGTCATGACCTTTATATGATCTTTCAGATGGTTTTTCCGAACCATGTAATAAGCATATTACAGTCTACACTGCAATTATTAACTATATAATTATACAATGTCTTGGTTAACGTTGATATTAATTTTCCTATTGACAATTTATTAATTTTAATTAATTTACAAAAATTCGATTACGATAGATGCTTTTTTTGGCGGCGCTATGCCCACCTCTAGTTTCCCCTAACATATTTTAGGTCAGGGAGCTGGTTTCCTGTCGCATTCTCTTTATTTCTTTATTAAAAATTTCAATAAAATTACATAATACTTACAAAGCTCATATCACAATTTTATGAAACAAGTTCAAGAACTTTACTATATTCTTAGAAATCGTTTAATACAAGTTGAAAGGTGTTAGTGTATAAGTCTTTGCTAAGCAATAAAATATCAATGGAATTAGCAAAATGGCATCACAGCCGCAAAATTCATAGTTTTGTCATCATCGACCCACATTCCGAGCATTCTAACGGCGTGTCCCACTTCCCATGACCATCGCTATCGCCGCTACTTAACAAAAAAAAAACTTGAATACGCATAACGACGTCCTTCGAGAGTTTTGTTAACTCGCCAAAACATATGTCTCGTGCAAATTATCACTTCATCAGTTTAACTTGGGTGTTACCACTTTACATTTCCAACTTTACCGCGACATCTATAAAAATCAGTAGTAAGAGAGCAGAATAGTTTCGTTTCATAATATTTAGACAATAATATGATATTAAGATCTCGAAAATATATACATAAATAATAGTTTTAAGTCAATAAAAATATTTATTATTTTCGCATAATAAATCTATTAAAACATCCAATTGATTTTTATGAAATTTTCACTAGTTTGAGTGTAGTGTAATTGGTTAATTTACGTATAATAATACAATATTCAATGGAAATAGTAATTTAAACACTATAATGTTATGAGCCAGTGAAATGTGTTTATGTAATTTCTCATTTATATTGGATTCCTCTATTTTGTAGATCGCTGTCCCAAGGCGTAGACGTTTGCAACGTTTCGCAGTACCTGCAGTACGAGCTTCCGGACGAGGTGCTGCTCTGCATCCTATCGCACCTCACCGAGCGCGACCTCTGCCGCGTCGCGCAGGTCTGCAAGCGGTTCAACACCATCGCCAATGATACAGAACTATGGTACGTTTGCTACGAATGTTCAATTCATCTTTTTTTTTTTGGTCAGTGGTCGCCAAAGCCATACTATACGGGGTAATATAATGATTTAGTATGAGAAAACTGTACAAAAGTTTAGTTACCATTTCATTACTGAGCGTGGCTGTAACAGAAATGGTCTACTTCATGTATCCCAAACATGACTAGATTTCAATACATCGTGTTTCATTTTGACCACACATTAGCACTAATCCTAACTCGGCATAGTTATTTTGTATAGCATTTTTGTGATATAGAATTTTTATTTATGTTCACTTTCAACAAAGGTATCGAATACGTCTAAAGGAACTTTTATAAAGTAAAGGTTGTGGTGGACAGGAAAAGTCTGTACCAGTCGGTGTTTGAGTACGACACGCCGCTGATGCACCCCGCGCCCTGCCAGTTCGAGTTCGTCGCGCCCGATGAGTGCGACGCCGACAACCCGTGGAAAGAAAGTTTCCGCCAGCTCTATTACGGCATCCACGTCCGCCCCAACTACCGTCCCAAGAAGGACTCCCGGATCAAACACTTCAATACTATCAGGGTATACTCACTAATTTTAACATTATGATTGTATTCATTGTACTATAAGACAGGTATTCGAGCATGTTTCTCAGTTTATTTATACCAGAGAATAAAGTATTTGTCTGTTATAGGCGGCGTTAGAGTACGTGGAGGAGCGCAGCGGCGTGTCGTGCGCGAGCGGCGGCAGCTGCAGCTGCGGCGGCGGCGGGAGCGCAGCCGGGAGCGGGGGCGGGGCCGCGGGCGTGTGCTCATGTCGGCGCGCGCCCGCCCCGCCCCCTGCGCTGCTCTTCGTGCACGCCGGCCTCTACCAAGAAGAGTGCCTCGCCATCGATACTGATGTACAGCTCATTGGTTAGTAACATTACAACTATTTCACTAAACGAAATAAAATTTTAACTGAGAGTTTTTAAAAGTTGCGTTTGTTAAACATTTGTCAACTTTTCTAAAGTAAGGAATAGTTGTTATTTTAGAGATCAATTTCGATAGCTGACTATTATAAAATTAGTATTACTTTTAATGTACTGAGGTCCCACGTAAACACTTGTAGGCTGCGCCCCCGGCAGCGTGGCCGAGTCGGTGGTGCTGGAGCGCGAGGCGGAGTCGACACTTACGTTCGCGGAGGGCGCCAACCGCGCGTACGCCGGCTACATGACGCTCAAGTTCTCTCCCGACGCCACCAGCACGATGCAGCACCACAAGCACTACTGCCTCGAGGTCTCCGATAACTGCTCACCCACCGTCGACCAGTGCATTATACGCAGCGCCAGTGTCGGTCAGTAAACTTTGTGCAAATGGTTCCTTACAATTATGAAAACTTTTCCATTATCAGTTCGTTTTCAAAAAAAGGTAAAAAAAAAGATTAAATTTGTGTTTAGTTATATAACATCCTAAAAGAATTTATACCTAGAAGCAAATTTAGTAATGACCGCGAGCGAAGTTGTAATCAACATATGAATTTAAAAAAAAACTTGTATGTAAAGTGGGTGCGGCGGTGTGCGTGTCCGGCGCGGGCGCGAACCCGGTGATCCGGCACTGCGACATCAGCGACTGCGAGAACGTGGGCCTGTACGTGACGGACTACGCGCAGGGCGCCTACCAGGACAACGAGATATCGCGAAACGCGCTCGCCGGCATCTGGGTCAAGAACTTCGCCAACCCCATCATGCGCCGCAACCATATACACCACGGACGCGATGTCGGTATATTCACATTTGAAAATGGACTGGTGAGTTTTATTTCGTATGTTAAATACAACATCTCTTTGTAATATATTTTACTATACAATGTACCGTCTTGAACTAATTTTAGTACTTTACTTTAAGTCTCAATTAAAGTACGTTAAACTTAGTGATAATTACACAGGGCATGTGGAAGCTGACACAAATAGACCTCTTATGAGACGGACTGATGATCCATGTCGGGATCGCGCAGTCTTTGTTGCGACCCTACGCAGTCTACATTATTTTTTAATTATTTAGTGTCTTAATTAACACATATTCCGGGGTAAACATAAAAGACTTGTTAAATTGTATTTTTTAGGGTTATTTCGAAGCGAACGACATTCACAATAATAGAATAGCCGGTTTCGAAGTGAAAGCCGGCGCCAACCCCACCGTAGTTCACTGCGAGATACACCACGGTCAGACCGGCGGCATCTACGTGCACGAGTCCGGCTTGGGTCAGTTCATTGACAACAAGATACACTCCAACAACTTCGCCGGCGTCTGGATAACATCAAACAGCAACCCCACCATACGTCGCAACGAAATATACAACGGACACCAGGGCGGAGTGTACATATTCGGCGAGGGCCGCGGACTGATTGAGCACAATAATATATACGGGAATGCTTTGGCTGGAATACAGGTATGGACAAAAACAATGCTAATTTCATAAGGTAAAAGACTTTAGAGGGAAATATAATAAAATTAAAGACTGTGTAACTCGCCTAGGTCTTCCTTAATGACCATTTAATTACTCTAGGAATGTTTGTGAAAAAAAGTGATTGAGCATTGTTTTCTTTTAGATTCGCACAAATAGCGATCCAATAGTGAGGCACAACAAGATCCACCACGGGCAGCACGGCGGCATCTACGTGCACGAGAAGGGGCAGGGCCTCATCGAGGAGAACGAGGTGTACGCCAACACGCTCGCCGGCGTCTGGATCACCACCGGCTCCACGCCCGTGCTGCGCAGGAACCGCATACATTCCGGCAAACAGGTGAACTTTTAAACTTATGAAACGCCAAAAGCCTAATAATAAAGGGTTTGGACATCTGTTCACGTCAAATTCTTTTTGACTAAAGACTTTTGTCGTTAAACATATCCTACTAAAAGACAAGAACTGTGTTGGGATAAGACAGATTATTTAATATTTATATTGTATTGTATTTGTATATAATATTAAATAAAGCAACTTTACCCTCAAGCAAACATTATTTATAATGTTGTAACAGGTGGGTGTGTACTTCTACGACAATGGTCACGGCAAGTTAGAAGACAACGACATCTTCAACCACCTGTACTCGGGGGTGCAGATCCGCACGGGCAGCAACCCCGTCATCCGCGGCAACAAGATCTGGGGCGGGCAGAACGGCGGCGTGCTCGTCTACAACGGCGGCCTCGGCCTGCTCGAACAGAACGAGATATTCGACAACGCCATGGCCGGCGTCTGGATAAAGACTGACTCCAACCCAACGCTCAAGAGGAATAAGATTTTTGATGGACGCGATGGGGGCATATGTATTTTTAATGGGGGAAAGGTTAGTGCCTTTTACTTATTACTTATAAATATTTTTTACATTGCAGTATTTAACAACAGTTTTCATTAACAAAAATCTAGTGACTGTAATTGACGATTGTTTTTGTGGTCAGGGTGTATTGGAAGAGAACGACATCTTCCGCAACGCGCAGGCGGGTGTGCTGATCTCCACGCAGAGCCACCCGGTGCTGCGTCGCAACCGCATCTTCGACGGCCTCGCCGCGGGCGTCGAGATCACCAACAACGCCACCGCCACGCTCGAGCACAATCAGATATTTAATAATCGGTTTGGAGGTACGAAAGAAGACTTATATTTATTGATTTAGTTTTTCCCAGCAAAATAATAGAGCGTAGTCTCTAAGACTTTAAAGCTTCTAAGTGCTCATTTCGAACTAAACTTTTTTGAAATAATCAAGTCATAATTCTTTTTAGACGTTCATTATTTATTATGCATATTTACACGTATCTTTTGTACAATTTTCTTGAATTTTCATTGAATTGTGTAGGAACAAGGTGCTATAGTTTACTTGAATTTTAAATTAGATTGTAAACTGGCTTTGTATGTTAGTTGAGAACACACTGTTTATGTCGTTCAGGTCTGTGCCTGGCGTCGGGCGTGTCGCCGCTGGTGCGCGGCAACAAGATCTTCAGCAACCAGGACGCCGTGGAGAAGGCGGTAGGCGGCGGGCAGTGCCTCTACAAGATATCTTCCTACACATCCTTCCCTATGCATGATTTTTATAGGTAATTATTACACATTTTTACATCTTAAGGTAGACATTACTAGCATTTATTTTTAAAACGTAACGTAAACGCTATGAAATAAACAATTTGTAATTGTGTTGTGTAAACTTTCAGATGCCAGACATGCAACACGACAGATCGGAATGCAATTTGCGTCAATTGCATCAAAACGTGCCATTCAGGACATGATGTAGAATTTATACGCCATGACAGGTGAGTGACTATTGTGTAAATGAAAACATAGTTAATATTATTCAATTAAAAAAAAACAAATTCATACGAAGTCACGTATTCACAATTTTTACATGTCTAGTAGGAATGTTGATATATACTCACTTTTGTTTTATTCTTTCAATTTGTAATTTGAACTTTGTTAATTTTCAGATTCTTCTGCGACTGCGGCGCGGGCACCCTGTCAAACCAGTGCCAACTGCAGGGAGAGCCCACACAGGACACGGACACGCTGTACGACTCCGCCGCGCCCATGGAGTCCCACACGCTCATGGTCAACTGAGCGCCCACCGCGCCCCGCCCCCCGCCACACCATGCCCCGCCCCCTACACACACGCGCGCATCTCACACTACGATACAACGATTGAATGACACATCACAAACGTAGTGATTTTTTTCATCACTACACGTGTTTAATTCTTCTTCTGTCATGTATAGAATTGTTTCACCTGAAGAGTCCCTTAGTGAAGATTTTTCACACTTAACACTAAGGGTCCTACTTAGTATCAGCAATCAATTCAGAGTGCCAGTATAAAACGTTTATTTTATTTTCTTTATATGTAACTGTCTAAACATCGTGCATTTTCTTATTTTAACGCTTTACTATAATTTTTTTTTATCTGTATTGTCTAAAGGTGATACATATTTTCTATAGTGATAGTTAAGCATATCGTTGTATCGTAATGTTAGGACCACTTTGCCAAACAGTTTTTTTTTAATGCACTGACAACTACAACTATGGCAGAAACAGCTTTAATAAGATTAGTCACTTTATTAGAGCTATCAGCATATGCTTACAGCATGAAAATTGTTTAATTTATGGGCATTAATATTGAAATCATGAAAAAAGTCAATATTGATTGACTATACTAGTTGAAAACCACTCCCTCTCGAGAGTTGCGTTGAAAATAATCAAATTCTTCTAAAAACAAGAGTTTAATTCAAAGATTGGAGAAAAACATGATCTCAACAAAATTAGTTCATCCAGGTTAGGACTTGGCCTATCTTGTCCTATAAAGGCTCTGGAAATAATAAACTAAAATTTGAACTTTCCAAAATCTTTTGGTTCAGAAATAATATTTGCAATAATATTGTATACCAGAAAATTACCAAGACATATCACGCTTTATAAAACCGGTGAGAATACTGCTTAATGAGAATTATTAAATCATGTGTGTTGAAACAAGAATGCTTATGTCCATTTTTAAATTTCTATCGATTTAAATGTTTTTGTAACAAAAACTATATGACAACAATATTTTAGAACATATGGACATAATCAATTTTGATTCTATACCCCTGACATAATTATTTTAACTAATTGACATGAGAATGATAAATCATGATAATTTGAATTGGTAATGTGTATTCGTCAATAATTCTATTTATATAACGCGGGAAGCGTATTCTCGATTGCAGTGAGTCCAAGACTACGTTATAACGCGAATGGTTTCAACACCGCGCTTGTGGCAGCTACAGCAGTGTTCTGCACTCAGTTCAGCCCGCCTTGAGTGCGTTGAAGCCCGCCTTGAGTGCGTTGACTCCATCTAACGCCTACAGACGGCGCTTGCGTTGCGTAGTATTCTTTCTTGCCGCAAGAGGCGCTGGCATTGCAATGCTTGCGCTAATGTTGTACAGATGGCGCTGGTGTTGCGCCGACATATAAATATGCCAGCTATGTCATATAATGTATATTGAATTATGAAATCATTTTGAAGTCACCAGTCCGCGCTACTGTGACGTAACTACCATAATCATTGGGACAACAAATTAAATCAATTATATGCAATTTAGTATTGTATCGTTTGCTTTAATATAAATAAGTGTATGTGAAATTGATTTTTTTTTATTTTAAGTTTTTATTCGGATACGTTGTCCAATGTTGTGGAATGGTTCGAGCGGTGGGCAGCACCTCACGCTATCCAACAATTATTTTTATTACCTAAAACTTGTGTCCGTGGCGCCGAGTCATGTAGCCATGTATTTTACCTTTGTACTGTATTATAGATGACGAAGGAATATTGTTACGCTATTTGTATATGTAGAGGCGTCTTTTTTATCATCGGTACTTAAATAATGTATTTCGTCGTGTAGTTATCTATTCTGCATTCCCTAAAATTGTAATCAACCACAGAGTCGCGTCGATATCATAGAGTAATGTTCATTTTTGTTCTTTGTAACGTGTACCGACAGGGCTGTCTCTGCCGGGTTTCTAATTTCTTTTTATAGCTGAAGCTGACTCGATGCGTACCTTTTTATGATGCGATTAGTCCGGTCCGGCGCCGGTGCCGGTCGCGGGCCGGCTACCATATTGTAACATTACGAACTCTAGATAATGTTTTGTTTTTATCAATTTGACGAGATGATTTTTATTTCGGAGCATTTATCGAGTAGGTCTCCTGAAGGCGAGATGGTTGTTCGTGTTTTAGTTAATAACGATATGTTGCAGGAGTGAGGGCGGCGCGGGGCCGGGCCCGCCTCGCCTCACTAGTTGTGCGCTCCTCTGATGCGCTTTGTAAATATTTGTCACACAATAATGGAACTGTAGCAAGTAACGTATTTGTATCATTATATTTTTATTATTATCGATCACAAGCTGTATGTTTAATTATAACGAAGTACGTACGTACGCTCGGGACGCGGGCGGCGCGCGAGCCGCCATTGTATATTGGATAATGCAAATTAAGAAGGAATCTGCGTATTTAATTGGAAAAGATCTTAGGTACAATTGATATTTTATTATATTGTTAATTTAATGGTGGTATTGATGCGACTGGCGCAATGCCCGAGCGGGCGAGCGGCCGCGCCAACAGCGGCGGCAGCGGCGCTCGTAGCTGTAAGTTAGCCCCTAAGCTGTAATGAAGTCTAAATTACTCAATAATCACTATTGCAAAATTTCGAATTGTTAAATCGTCTCCATAGCACGGTACGTTCTTGAATCTGCTTTTTTTATAATCCTCAATCTGTGATCATCGATAAATGTGTAAGTTAATCAACGTACGTTTAGTTGAGCGGCCGAGGGCGCGCCGGACAGACGCGTCGGCAGCGACACTGTGCGCCGCCGACGCTTTATATCATTGAATGTGGAAATTGTTATTTATTGAATTGTCAGTATGTTCATTATTTATTGAATTCAAATCTGGGATATTTTTGTTTATACCTGAAGATACCACTGTAAAAGCCGTGATATACATCGTATAATATTATAACATTGGAATTTTATTTTATCTCCCTTCCCTCCACCACCCAAGTTATGACAAGGACCGTATAAAACTATGGATTTGGCTAAATGTTCTACCGTTACAACTTATATTAGAGACGGGTACTTTGCCTTTGTTTAGTTCATGCGGCAGGCGCAGTATTGTATCGAAAGATTAGTGACATTAATAGTGTCGTGCCGCCGACAAGAAACAAAACCTTTAGTAAAAAATAAACAAGCTTTATTAATTATGTATAACATCTATTTACAAATAAACATTGCAATTATTAGCTAAATCTTACTATTAATACCATTCGATGTAACTTGTATATAAAAATACTGAATTAAAATCAATTAATTAAAAGATCGTTGCAATTTTTGTCGGGGAGATCGTCTCCGGGGCGACACGTGGACTGCTTTCAGCGGAGTGTTCAGTTTCTTTGCATCACCCGAAGGCGCCGGGGTTCGCAGACTTCGCGGTTGGCACAATGGTTTCTTCATAATCGGTGTTTGTGCTTTAGAAGCTATTTGAGAGTCTACTTTTTTCACTGGCGTCGAAGCTTTCCGATTGAACCGCCAGTTTATAGCTTCCTCTTTGCCTTCACTAGTAGACGGGTAAGGTCGCAAATTGTTCTTAATATACTCTTTGTTCAATCGACTGGGTACGTTCGGTGAAGTTGGTATCTTAGATTTATTGTTCGTAATACTTTTTAGCGGTTTATTTTGACCGTTCGTTCGAGGTCGTCTCGCGAAGTTTGAATCAGATTTGTCGTTTATTTCCGAGGACTTGTCGGAGCTGGATTCGAAGAGCTTGGCCTTAGCGAGCACCGCGCCCGCGTTCTGTTGCCGCAACTTGTTCACTGACGGCCGTCCCGAGTGACTGTCGCCCTCCATGACCTCCCCGGTCTTGTCCATAAAGAACGCGGCTGCGCTGCGCCATTTCTGTTGCGATGGCCTATTAGAATACTTTATAGTTTTCACATTATTTTTATAATACTGGTATTGAGTTGATTTGTCGCTATTGTTGAGGGAGTTTTCCGAAGTACCGTCATAGCTGTTGTCCATTGTGATATTGAGCGATCTTCTCGGTTGCGGTTTGCATATGGTTTTGTCTAGATTGTAATCTGGCGCGAGACTAGTTCGCTTCCGCAGCCGGTACTTTTGACTCGAGTTTGATATGTTATTTACGGAGTTATCACAATTAGAAAGATTCCACTCATCGACGGCTTCACCTTTAATACCCGACTCTGGTTTCACAGTACTCGTTCTTTCTCTAGCGACTGCCCCGTAAGGATAGAATCTGTCTGAATTTTGACTAGCTTGTGAATGTGTCGACGCGTTCCAAGATTTGTGTCGTACTATTTTGGTTAGATTTTCCTTGGATCTGCGACGAATTGAGCCTATTTTTCTGGCACTAGGTGACCTTATAATTTTGGCTTGTTCCTTTGGTCGAATCTTCAGTTCTTTGCTCAGTCGCCGCGCGAGATGTTCGGAGCTGGGACAGTGCAGCATGGCGACTTCCTCCAAGGTTTGTTCGTAGGCGTTCTGCACGTGCTGCAAGGGTTGCACGTTGGGTATTACGTCCGTGAATTCTCGAGACAGTCTGTTCTCTATGGCAGATACTCTGCTCTTGATCTCCTCGTACTCCTGCTTGGAGATTCTGACGTAGTCCTTATCGGTTTGCTTCATATCTGGGGACAGATCTATGGTGTCGTGAGCGCAAAACAAATTCTCCGAGGAAGTCAGCATATCCTCGCTGCTGACACTGGTCTCTGAGTTCATATTCGGTGTGTCCTTTATGTCTTTGAAGCTTAGTCGCAGCCTTTTCCTCTCAGTGATGCCCCTACAAACATAAATAAACAGTAACAGATATAAATTGATTTTAACATAAACATTTTCCTTAATTAAATAGCTTTTGTAGCATTTTACTTACATTTTCATAGGAGTGAAAGATAATTCTCGCTGAGGCAGATTTTTTGTTACTTCTTTCCTGTAACAACCATATTATCAAAGTTTTTAAATAATAATGACCTTTTAAAGTAAGTTTAAAGAACGTTGTTATACTTTATTTTGGCAGAAAGTCCCTCGTAGCCTTCCATCTTCCGCTTGGCGGCGGATTTGCTGATGACGGGCGTCTTGGCGTGCTCGGGCGCCGTGGCCGGCGCGTTCGCGCTCCCGGACACCATCTTACGTAAGCCGCTGAGCATTCCTGCAAATATAAAACATCGCCTTTTCCAAATCTCATACTTTTGACAACAGTATTTTCGTTTTAGGGAACATCGAACACTGTTTTCTGATTGAATATAAAGGTCTTTGTATAAATTTCTGATTAAAAGAAAACTAAATTTTCATTAAAAGGAAGGTGACATTTGGACACATAATCTTTCCTACAATTTTAGGCAAGTTATATAAATACTAAGGTCCTATATTTTTACATTCCTTCGACTGCCAATGGAGCCGCAAAAAGCTAGAAGGGCTGCCACGGACAGGTCGACGCAGCGTGGGCAGGCCTCCCGCGAGACGGGCACGTGATCTGGTTAAGTTTGCTGGAGAATCTTGAACGATAATCGTTGCGATCTTAGGCTTCCCTACGCCCAGCAGTGGGCGAGATGTGGCTGATATGCTGGTAATATTCTAAAATGTACAGATCGTACAAACGATAGTAAACACGTACTATTGAGTGAGCCGCTTCGTCGCTTCTTCCTTCTGGCCTGCTGCAGCTCGCAGTCGTCGTCCAGCTGCGTCATCAGCTCCTCCGTCAGCACGCCGATGTGCTGCGAGTTCTCTATAAACATCTATAACAAATGACAAGAAACATCTTAAGTTGAAACGCCAATAGCCTATTGGTCATGTGTACTGAGACCTGATCTAGCTATCGTGGATTCGAATCATATACTAATTATAACAATGGTTTAACTCACGTATTATATTAAATTGGTAAAGCTTTATATAAAAAAGAAATGTGTAATGCCACACAAAAGTTTTGGTAAGTTAAAAATCGACTAATATTTTGTAAAAAAAAATCTAACAGTTATTGCATCATATGACATTCTTGTATGACATAATTATATGACATAATTGTGTCAGTTACATTGTATTACACTACTACAAGTATGGGTTCATTAAATGATTTAATATATACAATTGTTGCTAAGCTTTACTTTTGATAAACATTCCCACATCAATGAATATGGCTTCACATTTTATAAGGCTTTGTTTTACTTTACAACTATTGTAACAAGTTGATATTAATACTTTTTTTATATGAGAAAAGGAAAACCACAGAATCACCGAGGTGATGATGGACTCCCAGATATCCACAGCACTAAAGGAGCAGATACAGTTATCTTAACAACATACTATTTTAGACATACTAAGAATGATTTACAAATAAATAATATAAAATATATACAGTTTAAAAGAATGGAAGAGTAAATTATCTCTGGTGGTGTACGGTGGTAAATGGTGAAGTGTACAGATTTCTGATTGTGTGATTGTGAGTTTGAATCCCGCCATTCCACTTTTGTCATGGACCATATCCTAGCACAAGCCCAGAGCTTTTTGGAGTGGTAAAAAAATCATTAGTAAATAAAAATAACATCTGCCAATACTTTAATACTAAAAAATATACAGTTAAAATTTGATACATAGCAGTTGACTAAATATTTTAGTTCAAAACTATTCTATTGAGGAAGATGTACGTCCAGCAGTGAACAGACAGAGGCTGATTCTTTAAACATAACTTACTTTAACAAGAGCCACATGGTGTTCCAGCCTTTGAGCTGAAGATGCAGCCGGCAAGGGCATAATACTGGGCGCCATCACTATAGCTAGGTTCGACGTGTCCATCAGATTGTCTTTGTGTCTTGATGCAATGAACTTAAGAAGCTAAAAAAAAATACACAAAATATAGTATTTAAAACGTTATAATTTGATAGCATTAAAGCAAGTACATGTTACATAATTATTTAATTTCCAATTAATTACAACAATATTTAGATTTTGATTTCTAATTATTTTATTTTAGAAGAAAACTATTAAATATTTTTTTTTATAAATAGTTCATATCAAAGTAAAACTCAATTTTATAAATGTAATACAAATTAACATAAATTGTTAACAAACATTCCTATGAATACATTAATAAGTTTCACAAAAGTATTTGATAAAGCCTTTTATTTACCTCCATTATATAATGTAGTAAATGAACATGTAGTACTGGCAGAAGTAATAAAGTACTCAAAATAGGTTTAAGTCCATCTTCTCCAGCAGTCACCCTGCACCGGAGCAGTAAATCCTGGACTTCTGCACTTATTAAAGGTTCCGGTAAACAACGTAAATAAAGCTTGAGCACACTCGCCACATCTATCGGATGATGACCCTCTGATACACACCCTCCCGCGTCTAATAATCGCTAAAATCACAATAAAAATGTATAACATGAAAGAACTGATTCAATAATAGTTTAGCTAGTAAGAATTTACCTTAATGTCTTTTTGGCGCGTTTGTGAACCAGCTTTACGAAATAAGCCCTCCACATTTGCATTTGCCCGTAGAACACACGACATTTCACTTACTACATTAGGAATACTCAATGTACTGCCACAACAAATAACACTACATGACGGAACTTTCACTAAAGGAGCTCCAAATACAGTCTTATGGTCCTGTAAGAAAAACACCAATCATGATTTAAATATAATAGGATTATTTCTTTTGCGACCGGAAATGTTTACTTACTTTCACATTCTTAAGTATGATTTTCTTCAAGCGATGCTTTAATCCAGCTTTCTTTAATTCACCAACTATAATTGATTGTAATTTGCCATGATTGATTCCGTCCGATATTAACATTTTAATACTGTTTAGCTGTATTTAGTGACCATTTGTAAAAATTGATATGATTCTCAAATTGCCTATTCAAATTGACTTATTCGTTACAAAAGTTACGTTCCACAGTACGTTCCCTTTCTCAATATTTAGTTATGCTAACATTACATTTTCTTTGCTTTTTACTTTTAGCAGCATATTAGAAAAATAATAAATTTTACAAAGTTTTTAAAGAAATTAATTAAAATTTTATTACACGGTTAGAGAAGTTAAGGTAATTAAATTATGTATAGAGCGTTTTACTTTCAATTTTCAACATTATTGATGTCATCACCCAATGTGTCAATGTCAAATTGAAATAAAATGTAAATATTAATGAAATATTTTGTAAACAATTACATAGTAAATCCTTTTCAACTATTTCCATACCATAAAATAAAAAGTTGTACGTATTGTTATAGCATTACCATTGTAGTATCAAAATGATTGAACTATCAGCAAAGTTAACTACTGGTACCGTTTACTTAGCTGGTGAAGCATTAGAATGTTGTATTACATTTTGTCACACAACTCAACCTGAACATAGGAATTCACAAAGCCACAGGTACGTATGAACAGCAATCACCACTACAATCTAGTTTTTGTTAAATATACAAAGTTAATTTTCTTCCGCAGTGATATTTTAGAGAACTTGGCATGGGCTTCCGCGCAAATACACTGTTTCTACTCAACTTCAGGTAATCCCAGCGATAAATCTCTTTCTATAGAGAAGACAACTGCTTTAGAAGTAACGTCGTGTGATATTGGGGATGTAGTCTTTCATACAAAGCCTAAAATATTATTTTGTGACCTGACCATTCCACTTGGTGAAACTAAAACTTGTAAGTACATTTTAACAAATTAAATCCTTACCAATATTAGACTATATTACTGTATGCTTGTTTGAATCTGTGTAATAAATACAAATCTTTATTCCAAAAAATAAATTTTAAAGTGATTGAATGAAGAATTGAAGTGATGACAAATGTGTAAGAAAATGTTTTAAATTACAGTTTGGTACAGAGAATCATTGCCAATAGAAGCTGCCCCATCTTATAGAGGCACAACAATTAAATATTCATACAAAATAACAATTGCCACACAAAAAGTGGGCTCACATATAAAAATGGTAAGAATACCATTCAGAGTGCTACCAATCAGTCCCATCATGAACATGCAGGACTTGGCAGCTCTTTGTGGTAATGAGACTACTGAAGATCTACAGCCTACTAACCCATTTTCGGAAGAAAGGAAGGTAGAGACACCTTTGACTATGGCTTTACAAGTTCTTCAGGTATGCTGTTTTGATTTTTTTTTCCCTATTTTTAATCTGTCATCAATGACATCCTGGCACCAGTTCTTTACTTGGATCTTGTATTTCATTTCATGTACACAGAAAGCAGGATAATGAATCTCTATTTTCCAGAATCTTACTGCGAGAAGGAGTCCAAACTCGTATATGATAACAAACACTAGAGGCAAAGTTGGTAGGTTCTGCCTGTTTAAGTCAGCGTACAAATTGGGTGAAGACATAGTTGGGACGTTTGATTTCTCAGTTGGCACTGTCACATGTATGCAGGTATGATTTTCTTAAAAATTGTAACACATTAACTTTGGTGTTAAGCATTGTATGTGTTTAGATCAGTGGTCGTCAAACCGCAGCCCTCAATAGATATTTGTGCAACCCAGGGACCTTACAACCTAAATAAACATTTTGATATGGAAAAACTTTTATTTTCTAATGTTATACCATCAATATTTTTTAAACTGTAAGGAGATTTTCAGTTGCTTCAAAATAAAAATAGTTGTAAAAAAAACTTGCGTTTACGAGGGAAACATGTTATAACAGCTCATAACAAAATTAAATAGATTGATTGTGTCAAATACTTAATTCAAGAATAACATATTGTTCTATTTGGCTCTTGGATAGAGAAGTGTGACAACCACTGGTTTATATACATATGAATCGAAAACTTTTTGCAGGTTTCAGTATCGCTACAGCCTGAAGAAATATTAAAATCAACACCAGCAAAGAATGTTAACAAAGAGTCTAGCAGTAGATCGATGACTGTAGCTAGGTATCATGAAGTCACACTTGGGTTGACACACTCTGAGCTAATACTACCCATACCTCTGCATATCACACCAGCGTTTGATGTTAATGAAGGTAAAGATAACCTTTTACACTCACACCTTCTCGTTATTTACCTAGATGCAGATATTATTTGAAAAATCATCAGCCTTTGTGTGTCCATTGCTGAACATAGGCCATCCCCAATACCTTCCACACTATGCGGTTCTCTGGTTTCCTCATCCAACAATATACATAGTTCGTATTAATTATTTTTTACAATGAACAAATCAGTTCTGACCATGACCCCAACTGTTGTAGCTGAAAAGTGATGTATGCTAGCTTAGTGAATGCCTATTCACTTTACTCTGTCGTACTTGGATGTTTCCGTTCTTTTTTTTGACGAGTAGGGTTGTCATAATATGTATTTCTATTTAATATACGCGTAGCTTAATTGATACCTACTCTTTAATGTAGAACCCTGTCTTATCATCTACTATCCTTCACATAAAGAATATACAGAAAACGATTTTTTTTTCTTGTTACAGTGTCATTAAGGTGGCGTCTTCACTTTGAGTTTGTAACAACAAATGAAAAACTTTGTCCGAATGCTGAAGATAAAGATTGGAATGCACCACTCAATGTGCCCATTGAGACGATGGTTTGGAATCTACCTGTGAAAATTTATTCAACACTGCCCAAGCAAATCACACAGCATTCAGTAAGCAGTGATGCTTATACTTTGTGTATTAAATAAATTAAATTTTTTGTTGACAACCATAAAGTCAAGTGTTTAACATTTAACACATTCTGTGCCATTGGCTTGACTTGCCAGTTCTGTCTCATACTGATAAAATTGTATTGGCATGGGTAGTGTTGACTAATAGATAAAAATTTGTTAAAAAGCCAGTAACTATGGCTAAGTATGCAATTTTTTTTTGTAATAAAGCAAAAGAAATAACACATTTTACATTAAGCTTAAATTTATTTATTTATATTTAAATGTATGTACATACTTAATCAATAAATATTCTAAATACTTCAGTCCTCTGCTGGTTCTTTGTCCCAATCTTTCATTTTTGCTCCAACCATAAAGTCATCCCTGAAAGACAATATTAATTTTATAAAAAGATATGTTATCCTGAGTAATCTATCTTTAATAAAAATTTCATCCAGGTATGTTCAACTGTTTTAGAGTTACCTGCTAGCAAACATCCATCCATACAATCTTTCGCATTTATAATAATAATAAAATATAATTATTGCCAGTCACTTAAATTGTAGAGAGTCGGTGACACAGTTGTTAAGCGCTACCGTATTTGACATTGTGCCGGTTCGATCCCCGCCATGTACCAATAAGTTTTTCGATTTTCGTTACACATGTACATTATCTGACACTCTTACAGTGAAGGACAATATGTGCAGATTACATCACTATGGATGTAATCTGCACATATTGGCGAAGATGTTCATAGATAATGTGAAGCCAACCCACCTCTAATAACTGGGTAGGCTCCAAGCCGCTCAGTGGGGATACATAGTGAACTGATGGTGATGATGACTGAAATTGTAAGTTTCAAATGAATAAAAAAAAGAAATACCTCAAAGCACTCCATTTAGGTTTATCATCTTCAGGTTTAACTTCATTTTTCAATGACTTAGTCTGTTCATCAACAATTATTGACTTTGTCTGGCCCATGAGAGTATCTAAAAATGCTCGCTTATCAAACTTTTTCAAAATCTTTTCCTTTTTGGTTTCCGTTAAATCTTTATCTAATTCTTTCTCCATTGTCTTTTGTTGGTTCCTCACTGCATTGAATAGTTGTACCACACCTTTTGTAGCTATCTTCGATAAGACTCGTTCCCTATCCTTTTCTAAGATATTTGGTTTGATGCGAACTGTAGATTTTTCTTCTTTCTGAAATTTATTGATATAAAAATTTATATTTTACAAAAATTATGTTTTACTTTAAAACTCAGAATTTTAAACATTGATAAGTAATTGGAAATGTCAATTTAGTTAGAATATATTAGAAATGTAACAAAGTGTGTAAGGAAATGAACTAAACCTTTTTCTTTTTAGGAGGCTCTATAGAAACTGCTTCTTCTTTTTTAATCTCAGGTTTAACATCCTGACTTTCTCCGACAACTTCGAAAGCTGGCTTCACTTCCTTTACTTTTTTTATAATTTCTGAATGTTTCTTAGCTCTAGATAACACCAATGTTTTCTTGCTTTTAGGTTTATTTGTACCTAAAATCTTTGCCACAGAATCTGCCCAGCCTTCATTTGTTAACATTACACCTTCTGCTTCACTGCCACCTTCTTCGCCACTTCCACCATCTTTGTCATTGTCACCTTCTTCCCCACTTCCAATGTCTCCTTCCCCCTCGCCTTCTCCATCACTGTCAGATTCTTTCGTAGATACTTGATCTTCGTCACTTTCGTCTCCTTCATATTCTGATTCGTTATCTGAAACTGTACGGCAGGGTGTAATTATTTTATTAATACATGTTTTCATATTTCAATACTAATAGATACTTGCCTGTTACTTTAACAGTCGGTTTAGTCATGGCGGAAATAACCATTTTTTTCTTGCTATAATTTTCAACTATGATTCAATAAAAAAATAATACCAAAAGGCACACTGTTTGTAAGAAATCAAACTTCAACTTCAACTTTAAAAACACTAGCACGTGTTTATCGGTTTGTTACTGTCACTTGCTTATCACTATGCTGCTTTTATGATTTAAAAAAACCATAGAGGAAATGACTCGCAATGTTATAACGTCAAAAAA
The DNA here is from genome assembly GCA_027563995.1 of Papilio gigon. Taxonomy (NCBI): domain Eukaryota; kingdom Metazoa; phylum Arthropoda; class Insecta; order Lepidoptera; family Papilionidae; genus Papilio; species Papilio gigon. The sequence goes on along the minus strand of JAODUI010000009.1, from coordinate 2,325,889 downwards.
AAAATATTTCGTGTACGTTTTCACCTTTCAATTTTTCGAATAAAATAACGACGTAATGTTTGTAACGCAGGAACAGACATTACGGACGTCCATTTGGGGCGGATTTTTCGCAATTATATTATTTAAACCATTTATGCTTCTACGCCATCAGTTTCGAGTACTCTTAATAGGGGTTGTAATCTTCAGTATTTCATTGATGTGGGCGGTACAGATCCGTCCAGGATCGATCGGTCATAATAGATCTTTTAACTCCTCCAAACTATTTGTCCTCAAATTTTTGCACCACCATATAAAAACTTGTAACACTTTTAGGCAAACTATTAAATTCTTCTATCCATAGACATTCAAAGAAATGAAAAAAACGTTACAGATTAAAATTAAAAAGAAGTTAAACTTGAACATTTTAACATTTCGCTAATAAATTTTGACTTACGATTTATCCTATGTATTAAAGTCTAAAATTTATATTTTTGTTTTTAATATCAGTTTATGCCTTATACAAAAGAGTACACTTAAAAAGCTCGATCGGGATTAATTAAAAAACTTGACTTACGGATAACAACGGAACGTCAAATATGTTTAAAAATAAAATACAGCTGATCGTCAGAGTGAAGTGTTCGGGTGTACGGTGTATTTGATACGCTGGAAAATGGAATGGTAGTAATCGTCTAAATATGGCGAATATTGCGAACCCTTTACCTTATATAACTAAAAGAGAATATGGACTTATTTCTGATGTTCAATCACAGTTGTTTAGTAAACGGCTTAATGCTGCTAAAAATTTGTATCGTCGGGATTTAGTGTGCCACTTCGGATGTGTAAACGCTATCGAGTTTTCCAGCAATGGCGAATTACTTGTATCGGGTAAAATACTTTTATATTCTTTAATGTGATGAAAGCTATGTTTATCGGCGTATACCATTTATATTTTCGTGAGTGTTTTAATAAAGAATATTTAATTCATAACATTAATGTGTTACGAATTGTTGAATGATTAAATTTCCATTATCAGACCAACAATACACATTGATAACAAATTGATACTGTATAATACTGACTGACACAGTTTTATTATTCAAGCAAATAATTTTCTCGAATATTTGATTAAAGATTATACATTTTTGATCAACATGCAACAAATATATTTTTTAAACCATGTAAAATGTCAAGGGTTTTTAATTAAATACTTTTGGTATTTTTAAAGCCTTTTTGAAAATCAACTCCCTTCCTATGCATATCCTCTTTCACACAATCCTTCTACATCTTCTTTGGTCATCTTCTATCTTCATAGCCATCCAGATTCAATCTAATAACTTATTATTTACACATTGCTTTGGTAAAAATGACAACAGTCCTGATAATTTGTTGTCTACCCGTGGTCAGATTTTTGTTAAACTTTGTTTATCAGGTGGAGATGACAGGAGGGTGATGCTGTGGCAGTTTGGACAGGCCATCCTTGATCATGGGAAGCCAGAGGCGATGAAGGCAGTCCATCAATCAAACATATTCTGTCTTGGAATCACAAGTGATAATCAGAAAATTTATTCTGGTGGTAATGATGACATTGTAAGTTTCATGATAAATGCTTCTTTTCTGTTTTTATATAAGAAGAAACAAGTTTACACAGCGGAGAGATTTGTACAAGTGGATATTGTCATCCTAACTGGAATTAAAAATAAATGTTTTTCCAACAGGTAATTGTGCATGACCTTGAAAGCAAATGCCCGTTGGAAGTTCTTCAGCACCAGAGGGCGGTTTGCAGCCTCAGTATAGACCCTTTCAACGAGCGCGTCGTGGCCACAGCTGGGAATGATGGCCGTTTGCTGCTGTTTGATACGAGACAATCTGTGCATGGTAAGGTTTTTTCTTTATTAGGGACAAACAGCTGGAATACCGATGTGATTATTACCATAGGCATTTGCAATATTAGAGAAACTGTAGATCTGTCTTAATCTAGTTTTACTTAAAACATTTTTTTTTTTAGAATTCGTGAAATTTGGCATTTAAGCTTTGGTGTTTATAAAGATGGAGACAGTTTTTTTTATTATTATTGATTAGTCCAAATGTGATAATCAGTTCTCCAAAGTTACTTGTATGACCTTATTTTAATATTCCTGTTTAAAATTCATTGTTACCAGAGTATCATGAAATATTTATTACAGTTCCCTCGTTTCGTTCTATTTAGCTGTTTACTTAACTTCTAACAAGTAATAGTTTTTAATTGTTGAATCTATTTTCAATTGAAAGGTAATGACTGATATATTAACTTTTAGTCTTTTCAATTTCTTGTTTCCATTTCTCACCAAACACCAGTCTCCTACACTAGATTATGTGTCACAACAATCTCAATATCGTGTATTAATACGATACTGTCTCGCTACAGCGCCATCTATTAGAGAGGGGCAGATAAGACACCAATACTGTTAGATATTTGCTCAGTGTTTCTTGCCTACCACCGTTGTGTAGGGTTATTTATTTACCTGTGTTGTGCAGAGTCAATGGTGATATCGCGGAGTCGCAAGGCATTCCACGGCGTGATGTTCCACCCGCAACAGGTAGGCGTGTTGGTGTCCGCAAACGCGCGTGGAGGCGTTGCTCTGTGGGACTTGCGCTCACCGAAACAGTGAGTATTAGAAAAAAATTCTTCTAATCTATTTAGGTTATAGGATAATTTCTTTAGGTTAAATGGAACTGTGCTAAATAAAATGACAAGTGTTAGAAATAGACATAAATATTTCTTTTTTAATTTTTGCTTAGAATGTTCTGTAATGTTAAATATTCATTAAAATAATTTCCCAAACAGCCCAGTCCTCCGTTACTTCGGTAACAACGGCACATGCCAGAACAGCATGAGCGTCCGCTTCAATTCCGCGGGCACTCACATCCTGGCGCTGCGGCGGCGGCTGGCGCCCGTGCTGTACGCGGTGCACTCACCAGACCCTGTCGCTGAGTTCTACCACCAGGACTACTACAACTCCTGCACTATGAAGAGCTGCTGCTTCGCTGGAGAAGGCGACCAGTTCGTGATGTCCGGCTCTGATGACTTCAATCTATATATGTGGAAGATACCAGATAGTGGGGAGTTTGGTAAGAAACAGAACAACTCTTCGGGAGTATGTTGGGCTATTCATCACCACTAAGGGTCTCGGAGCCTACCGTATTAGAGGTGACTAGACCATAGTCAATGCTGGTCTAGTGAAGCTTGACTTCACACATATCTTTGAATTTCTTCGCGGATGTGCAGACATCATGATGTTTTCCTTCACCGTTAGAATGTCGGATACATATGATAAATCGAAAATCTAAAATGATTGGTACATGATGGGAATCGAATCTGGACTTGTTGAATTCTGTCTGGCAATATGAAACAGTTTAATTGCGCCACCATTCTCAGAGGGTAATCAGAGTTAATAAATTATTGTATTCACAGATATGGTTGTGGAGCCGCCTCACATCGTTCTGTATGGGCACAGGTCCATAGTGAATCAAGTTCGCTACAACTCGCAGTATTGTCTCATCGCCTCCTCGGGAGTTGAAAAGATTATAAAGGTTTCGTATTTATCATGCACTATTAGCTTCGAACATCGCACGAGTCGGTGCGCGGGAGACAATGGTGGGACGTATTACGTACACGGGAGGCGGGGCCGCTGAACAACGCCCACTTTCCTTTATCCGCCAAAATATTTGACTTATTTTAAAAATATGTATAGGTATTGAGAAGTCATATAAGTAATTTAACTTTTTAAAACATACCTGAATAAGCTTTTTTTGTTTAATGTCAGTAATGTTCAATACCATTTTTTTTTGTGATTAGGTGTGGTCGGCGTTGGAGTACCCACAGATGCGAGGGGCTCTGCTAGAAGAGGCGCAGGGCTCCGACAACCCGCGTGAAATCTACAGCCACGAGGATTACGTCTCCTTAGTACATCACAGTGGACAGGTATAAATGACATGATAAAAAATAATTTTGTTCCTGTATACAAGATAGAAGGATTGATGTTAATCGTTAGTAATTTATTGATTTTTAGTATATATCACATAACTACGCGGAGCAGTCGACGGTGGAGGACCAGCGGATGATGGCGTTCTTCGACTCGCTGGTGCAGCGCGAGCTGGAGTGCCTCGCGGCGGAGACGGACTCGCTGGACGCCTCCAGCTCCGCCTCCCCGCCCGCCCTCGACTCCGACGACTCCGACCGCGCGGTCGCTGATCTCCTCGCCCTGCATCCTAAGCGTGGTAATTTGCTTCTCGTAATTACATCTTCAAATCTATAGTCTTGTGTAAATGGTAACAATAACTTCTTAAATATGACAACCAATCAAAGACACGGATAGGTTTTAGGCCACGCCCGAAGAGACGCCCAAGGGGCGTGACTTAAAACTTACAAAAGTAATTTTAGGTTAGAATAATCATGACCTTATTTTTAGAATATCGTTTATAATTACAGATGTACCGTAATTTGATTAATATCTGATTTAATTATTTCAGTTACTTTTAACTTAATAATTAAGTTAACGTCAACGTTTAGAAACACGTGCTATCTCAATTTTAGAGAACGGGAGGGCCGTTTAGAACCCCATCCACCTTGATGAACCTAACGTGATTAATAAACCCTTATCAAGTGAAAGGCATTTTTTTTAAAACTAATACCATTAACCAGGACGATAGACTCACCTTATACAAGTATGCATGATGTCATAATGTTTTTCAGTAAATCCCAGCGGCAATCGCAGCCAGCGATGCCCCAACCGGCTGGCCCGGCTGGTGGCGTCCCGGTATCCTAAGAACACGCGCTCGCAGAAGCGCGGCTCGCAGAGGTCAGTATATCTTTACTGAATTATCTGTCACTAAATATACGTAAAGATAAAAAATGACGTAGAAGACATCGGCTGGCTTAATTTACTATTGGCAATACAGACAAAAAAATATTTAATGAAAATGATTTTTTTATTATTAATTACAACTAACAAAAAGTTTATAACCTAGCAGGATTCTTACTACGACTCTCTTGTAGTAAGTCTTTTTTGAACTCTTGAACAAGTTTGCATTGTATATCTGTTTGCAGGAGGAACAAGCAGAGTCGGGCGTGTGTGACCAAATCCAGTGGCAAGTGCGACAGCGCGGGCGGGGCCAGCGGCGGCGCGGGCGCCCAAGAAAAATTTCAATCAATTAATATTCTTGAATCATATAAACATAAGGAAATTGTGTATCTATCGAATTGGATT
>JAODUI010000009.1:2309855-2320310 GCA_027563995.1 Papilio gigon | reverse complement strand
TGATTAATGTGTTGACTAAAATGTAAACGATTAATACGAGGTTCTTGCGAAGTTTAACTCGCATCATTTACCTGCAGGAACTCCGGCCGGGTTAGACACTTTATAATTTTCCGAATGAAAAATGTTTTCATCAGCATATATTTCATTTTAAAATTCAAGTTCTCTTTTGATATTAAACGCGACTAAGGGTAAATCTATATTCTATCGTTTCCAGATTATCAGACCACTGCGGCGGCGGATGAATCTGTCGAGGACTACAAAGAGAAAAACTAAAGTCACTAGTTATAGGAAAGTTATGAACATAAAAAATAATGGTGAGTGTAGATATATCAAGAGTGAAGCAAAAAGTAAATTGTTCTTGTCAATGTTGATGAAATTATAATAATTGTTCGTATTCATGTTTTGTGTTTATGCGCAGGCGCAGCCATGGCTCAGGACAGTAGTGATAACAATAATTTTACTAATTTTAATCAATTCGAAGAGAATCTAGCACTGCCCAGCACAAGTACAGGTAATTGAAACTCATAGCTTGAACACAATTATCATATCAAATCTGCACACGAACACACTTATATTTGTTTCTCTTCGTGATAGGTTACAGGGGCCAGAGCTCGGCGTTATTTCGGATAGCGGAAGTCGACTCCGATGACGACCAGTCGGTGAGCAGTCGGCCGATATCACCGCGAGCGCAGAGCGGCGCGCCCGGCGTGCCTGCAGACCTCGTCAGCATTGTGCCCACGCCCGTCAACGGCTTGCGTGACACCCTCGGCGACACGCTGCGCCGCGACCCCCCGGCACCTTCGCCACCGCCGTCACCACGCGCGCGCGGCCCCCCGCGCCGCTGTCGCCGCAGCGCGCGAGTGCCCCACTGCTCCGACTCCAGCGACGCGCCCGCCGCGCCCCCAACCCCAAGCACCTACAATACCGTCGCCCGTCTCCGGAACGAGACCAATGAGAGTGAGCTCGAGAGCAGCTGCAGCACCGAGAGCGGCGCCCGGCCGCCCGCTACGCCCGTCACACCCGCAACTCCCGCCACGCCCGACAGCGGCGTGGGCACTTGCGCCGGCAGCGGCTCGCGCAGCGCCCGCGCCGCCCGCGGCCCCCGCGCCTCCCGCGCTCAGGACGACGTCTCCGACGACCCGGACTACCAGACCCTCAAGTTCCGCCAGCGCGTGAAACGAGCGAGACGCAACTACAGGAATCATATGGACTCCGATTCAAACTGAAATATTTATAGACAGATATAAAATTGTGTTCCATATTGTTATCATACGTTGTCCGCTCTATGGGCGATTATTTAACTATTTGTACTCTGTGTCTACAAGTTTCGTAAAGGTTTAAGGGTGTATCCCTGCTGTAAGTGATTCGAAGGTGTACTCTACTCTAAGTTATTTAAGGGTTCATCATACTGTGAGGCCTCTTGAGCACATTTTTCCAATTTTATATACCTATAAACGACTAGTCTACATTGCCAACATTTTTTTTTATTAGAATTTGCGTTTTGGTGCGATCTCAGAAAGAGGTGTTTGTTGGGAGGCCTTACTCTACTTATTGTTGTATAGTTGAGTTATTGATGAATATATTATAAATCCCTTTGCAAAAAAAGAGGACGCTTACGACTTTGTCGAGTTAAAGTATTAATGTAAGGAAATTAGATTTTATAAAATAAAATTTAATAAATATTATTTACTTGTAAAGAAACTCTATTTGTTCCTCGATCACCAAGTGAAGCTTATGATTGCATGATATAGATATTGCCTCTGCCCTCCTGAAACCAGCAATATCGATGTTTTGTTTACTAGTATAGTTCAACGCTCCAATCCGAATAATAATGCCAAGCTTAAGTTTTTATCTTTTGCTACTAATATCAATAGTTTTCGTAAGATTTTCTTGCAACCTACGAACAAAGCAGCCAATAATCCTATTTACGAATTGTTTTTTTATAACCTTAAATTTAATTCGAAGCAGCAACATTAATAGTGGACTGTCAATGCCATCGAGTGCGTTTTAACGTCACTTGGTTCACTGCTGTTATCTGTCATTATCACTCGGTGTTTTACCGGTACTCGCAAGCCGTTTCTACTAATTTTTTGAATTAGATATAAAATTTAATTTTTCTCTAGGTTTCATTTATAATATTTATTTCGATATGGACGGAATATCGAACTACAGTACCTTTTTGGCTATGCACAAACCTCAATTGGTTTCATCGGGCGTTCCTGAACATTTTTGGCACACATTGTGCAAAAAATTACGTGATCAGATTTTAGATTCCGGGGAGGCTTTTGAACTGATGCAGATAGATTATGAAGACAAACAGAAAATGCCTTATGATCCTATTTGGTGTGTAATGGCAATAAGTGATATTGATAAGGCGAATTCAGATCATGTTTATCTTGTCGATCATGCTTGGACTTTTAAGGCTAACAGTGTAAAAAGGAATCTAAGAAATGTTCCTGGTCTTTTAGAAACCATGTGTAATTACATGCAAATACCAAATACAGATACAGAAGAAAGAATAGAAGAAGTTTCACGAAATATCTGGCGCTACGCTCACACATACGCTATATCAGGCAGCGACATTTCAGTAGAAGATCGTATACCCGTGTGGTATGTTTTAGATTTATTAGGTTTCGGTATCCTACATTCTGATAATCCAAATTTTCGTGCTGTACCATTCATATATGTGCCTCATCAGTTAACATTTACTTTACTTTTTCCAATTGAAAATGTTGAACAAGGTGATACAGTCACTGTGAACTTTGTAGAGGGCCACTACCCTGATCCCAAACAGAGGGAAGCTATGCTGATACCTTGGAAGCATTATGATTACTTTGATGAAGACTTCACCCAAGAAGAACCTGACAAAAGGTATTTCTTAGAGGGACATATTATTGAAACCCTACCCTATGTAGAAATATTACAACATAGAGAAACAAGATGTGAAAAACTTAAAGTGTTTTCAGAATATTTTCTAATCAATGAACATTTGACTCTACCAGATTTCGAAATTGTTGACAATGAACAAGATGCTGATATATTGTGGTTGACAGACCATTTTAAGAATTACCAAGAATTTAGTGTTGATTCACCACACAAATTTATCAATCAATTTCCTTTTGAGTATGTCATCACAATAAAAGATCTTTTAGCTATTACTGCAAGAAGGTGTTATGATGAGAATAAAAATGTAGCTAGGGCCGAACTAGAAACATTGCCTACTTGGTTACCAACCACATTTAACATGAAGACTGAGCTTTCTAAACTTGTCGCTTACTATATGCAAAGGAAGAAAAATGGTTTGGATAACCATTGGATTTGCAAACCTTACAACTTGGCTAGAGGTTTAGATATTTATATAACTGATAACTTGAACTTTTTATGTCGACTGCCATTGACCGGACCAAAAATTGCTCAAAAATATATACACGATCCAGTTTTATTTGACCGTCCAAATTTAGGATTGGTTAAATTTGATATTCGTTATGTAATCCTTCTAAAATCTGTTAACCCTACTGAAGTCTATATTTACAATAACTTCTTTCTCAGATTCTCAAATAAAGTATTTTCACTTGATAACTTTGAAGATTATGAACAACATTTTACTGTGATGAATTACGCTGAGGGTGTCCAACTATTCAGAATGCTTAGTGCTGACTTCAAAGAAAGTTGGGCGAAACAATATGATAATTTTACCTGGGATGTAGTTGAACAATCTATATTTAAAATGTTTGCCGAATTGTTTGCTGCGGCAACATCTAAACAACCACCATTTGGAATTGCCAAGAGTCCACAGTCCAGAGCTGTTTACGCGGCTGATTTAATGTTGAGCTGGGACACAAATAAATCGGCAATGGAACCAAAGTTATTAGAAATAAATTGGATGCCAGATTGTCAGCGTGCATGTGTGTACTATCCCAATTTCTACAACGATATATTTTCAGTTTTATTCTTGGATAAAGAAGTTGAAACATGCACAAAGATACTGTAAGGCTTTGTTATAACTGCAATTTTATTTGCAATGAGGATTCTAGTCAAGATGGTCACAAATTTTGCAGCATTTATGCTTTAAACTGTACTATTTAAGAATGTTGTGGCAAAAGCTTTCAAAAGAGCTACGCTTTTGCTCATTTGTATAATTGTATGTATGCATGTATGGATACACTGTTATGTGCCTTGCCCATATAATTGTTAAGACAAAAAGTGTAAAATGATTTGAAATCTTTCAATAAAACATTAATGTTGTATCGAAGTTATTTATTTCCTACAATTGTACATTCTCAAAGACAACAAGTTCTAAATCATACAATTAAACTTAGTACACATATCACTTTGAAAACTGCTTGATTTCAATAAAATAATGTAATTATAAATTATAATAAATAAGAGATTAATTTTTCTGTAATATTCTATGGCCGTCATCATGGATGACTCCGAACGGGTTCTCGTCGTCGACTTGCCGGCGGCTAAGCAACACCAAAACTATAACAACTGCTATCAGAACAAACAGCATGATCCAGTAACGTCTGTACAGACCACCTGCTCTTCGTATACGAGAAGAGGGAAGTGTATTCCTGTAAAAAAAAAAAATTTAAACTTTTAAAACAGTAGACGTCTCACTTTTGTGTCCAAGCAGGACAAGCCCATCGGGGGCTCGAAACTAATCGGTACTGACGAGTTACACGAGAGTTTAGCCGTTTTATAAGTAGTGTAGTGAAATGGCTCACGAAAGTTTTAATAGTTTAATAATTCTGTGTTATAATACCGTTCCAACAAAGTTGTGGGGAAAACCTAGTTTATCATTAATTTTATGAATAAATATAAACACAGAGTAAGTTGGTGCCACTGAATATGATTAAAATAATTGTAATTAGATTAATGTGTAATTAGAGTGCAACTTACTTCCACCATCTGTTGACCCAGGCAAATGTTGATTTTTGTTTGTATTTATTATCGTCATGATCGAAGTTTGTAATCACACTTGTTGTATTATCAAGTGACTTGAAACCTTTTCTTGGTGCTTGACCACCTGCAATAATTCACATTGTGTACAGTTTTTTTGGCAAATAACTTATATATTCTAAACAATGATACAAGCAATATATAAAAATAATTTTAAATGGTAGTAAGAAATATAATTTTATTTCTGTTAAATTAAAATTGAAATGTTTATTTTTAGCTGTTCCGTCCAAGTATGACATAAAAGACTTTAAGAGTAGGATAAATATGTTCTAACTAACTAGCATGTAACATATTCAACAGTATTAATATCAGGTGAGTTTGTAATCAAGGGCTAATTTTTTTTTTTAATTAAAAAAAAAGTTTGGCATCCAGCCATTGTTTATGATAAATACCTTGTAAGCTATCACTTCTTTTAGATGTTCCATCATATATATTGACAGGTTCATCTGGAATTTGAATTATGGAATGTGGTGAGCTCGTCGCGGAACGGTTTGTTGATTCATCATCACTCGCCCCAACAGGCGTCCCGCGGTGGCTGTCCATTATGTTGTTGGAATACTGGAATTTTTCTAATGGGGATTGACTGCGTCTACTTGAGGCACCTTTCATGTCTTGGTCATCTGAAAGCTGTTTATATAAATTTTTAAAGTGTGGCACCTACTATAGTTATATCTTTAAGTTTTCACTATTAAAATATATATATTTATTACCAATGGCAGACCAAGACCAGCTCTCGCCCAATTGACGCCTGCAAGCTTTTCCCGGAGAACATCAGCTACTGGTGAAACCAAGTTGGGAGGTGGGAATACTGGAGTAGCACAAGACGGGCACTGGTAACCCGCCGGGGCTGTCGTGCGGGGCAACGCACGGTAACGAGACTCCGCGCACTCCCAGTGGAATACGTCTATAAAAAAAGAGCATCGTAATTAATTCAGACTAACCAATAGTTATTACTAAGGTATATTTCAATATTTATTACTCAAATTAACAATGTACTTACGATAACATGTTAGCCTTATGCACTCCCCCTCAGATAAACTTTTTGTGCATATTTCGCAAATGGGATTATAATCTGAATCTTGCAGCCACTGGAGATAAGACTGTATAATGCACTATAAAAGAATACAGAGTTATTTAGTACGATGGAATGGTATTTATATTTAAAAGTATCGTTTACGCTTACCTTTGGATGGTTTGTTACCATACAATTTTCGCAAACATTCACTCGGTGTTCAAAACAAAACTGGTTGGTAACCTTTCTTTTAGGACATTTACAGAGTCCCATTTTTTACTAGAACTATAATAAATTGATTAAGTTTTAACAATCTATTGTATTATTAATTGATTTATAAAAATCCGCAATACATGATTCGGTTTCGATCAATCTGTCAACTCTGTCAGCCACGTAAATTACATGTCAATTTGTCAATATTTTGTTGTTATCGTTCAGAAATAATCATCGAAGCAATTGAAAACCCTTTACGCTGCCTACCTTTCTGGGTTCTGAGCTTGGGTTTTTTTTATGAATGATATTAAGTTATTTCGGAATGATTTCCTATCTATGTTCGAAGCGCCAAAATTGTTTCAAAACTATAATTTTGTGAAGCTGCACCATAGCTGTAAAAAAAAAAATCAAGTTAGTAGGGTGTTTACAGGAGACTCACAAACAAGAAACTCAACTCAACTTAGGTGTTGTCAATGTTTGACAGAATATGTCAGTGTCAGTGTCAGACCCTTACACTTATCAATTGTCAAGTGCTTTGCAATGAATAAATACTAATCTTTAATTAGAAAACACAGTATTATACACTGTGTTAATCATGGCTCTTAAATTGTTTTCTCTAAAAAATCTCATTAAAAAGCCAGTAAACATACTATTTAACCAGACACCTATTTATCAAAACAATGTAATTCATAACCTAAAAAATTTAAGTACAACTTCGATAGTTTGTGTAAATTTTTTTAATAAGTGTAAGTATAGAAATTACAGTGTTATAAGAAATTAAAAATCGGGAAAATGTAAAATTGTGTTATAATTCTTATAGTGCCTGCGGAAAAGTTGTGGAAATCCGTTACGTCTGTAAGTAATGCTGGAGCCAAAAAAGGTCGTGGAAAAGGGGCAGGGCGTATACGAATTCGAGATTTGAATCGTGGGCAAGTAATAGGAGTGGGAAGAGTTAATATGCTTTGGCCGGGGTTATCTGCACCTGTTATAAGAGGTAGAGAACTCTTGAAACAACAACGGTTGCCTGATGATCCTGAAAGGTACATAGGACCTTTTTTCTCTAATTAAAAGAGTTACCAGTTATTCTAGACAAACACTTGTATATAACTTATTTGCCTGACTTTTTTTGCAGAATGGAAAAGCTGATAAAACTGCGAGATTCAATGACAAAGTTCCGTAGACTAAAACTCAGTTCTATTGAACGAGGCTGGTCTGGAACCCGCATGCCAGGCCGCAGCCTTGGACCTCCCGACCCAGTGGCTGATGGTAATGTTAATTTTTCACATATATAGCAGTTGTTGTAGGTTGTGGCAGCCAGGCTCTTTGCACAGGCACATAATTTTAGGTACATTATACACAGATGTGGGAGGAGGGCAAACTATAGCACAAGAATGACCTTGACCTGCCAGGATATTTAAAAAGATTTACAACCAATTTGTCTTAATCTTAATGAGTTTTTTTTTCGTTTTTAATGTATTCCATTTTAATTTTACAGAAGAGTTTACTGGATTTGATACAAAAGTGCTGCAATTAAGATCATTATTGATAATGAAAGGAACTTTAGGCAGAACTCGGAATTTCCAGGCAATGGTAATGTCAAAAATGTAAATAATTTAAATCTATCATATTCAAAGTTTTTTGTTTCAATTTTAGTGTGGTCTTTCACTTTGCAAGTTCACTATAATATGATAAAAATGTCTGCTTGTAGGTTGTTACTGGAAATGGTCAAGGTCTCGCAGGTTTCGGTCTTGGCAGAGCAAAGGAAGCACCAGCGGCATTGAGAAAAGCCAAAAACAGAGCTGGAAAGAAATTGATGCATTTTGACATTTACAATGGCCATACAAGTAAGTGGTTTTTTTATCAGTTAGAATAATTCAGATATTGCTTTTTATCTTAATTTATTCAAAAAATTGAAGGCACTCTTTGTTTTAAAATTATATGACCATGTTAAATTACAGATGAGAATTAATATTATCCCTATTTTTAGTTTTCCATGACTTTGTGACGGCTTTTGGAAAGACAACAATTTACGTTCAGAAAAAGAATGAAGGTTTCGGACTGTGCTGTCACCGAGCTATTAAAGAGATCTGTCAAGCCATCGGCATTAAAGACCTACATGCTAAAGTGGAAGGCTCCCTCAATCTGCAGCACATTGTTAAAGCTTTCTTCATCGGTCTATTGCAACAGGTGAGAGAAACTACTGACAGAATGCAAAATTACAAAATGGATAGATCTATGGAACTCTAGATGAGTTTTCTATTGCAAATTGGCGATATTTGGTCAGATAATTTTGTCTGAAATTAAGGTAGAAAAGTTAGATTAACTAGCAAAATATATTAATGGTTTTCAATCTAAGTTTATACCATAGAGAGTTGGTAAGTGGCCAATTATGATAAAAAAAATAGGTAAATAATGTTAAGTCGAATGTTTGACTATTAAAAAAAAATCCACTTTTTTAAAATCTTTAACATCACTAATTCAATATTTAACTTGCAGAGAACGCATCAGCAACTAGCGGAAGAGAAAAAACTGCATCTCGTTGAATACAAAGCTGAAAATGAATATTACCCTACCGTAGTGGCCAGTCCCAGCACTGTTAGAAGTAAAGATAAAATACCCAAAGATGAAACTTTAGATTTCATTCAATATGTAATGAATGACAAAGTTGTTCTGAAAAAGAAAAAGTTCCCAAGGTTCTACGAGACAATGCCACATTATGAAATATATCTAAAGAAATATGAGAGATACAGGAACCATGAAAAGATTCGATTGAATCTTAAAATTGAAAATGGCGAAGTGAAGAGTTTTCTCAATTACAAATATCCAGAGGAAGATGATGTCAAAGAAAATTAAATCTAGATCGTAAATTATAGTTTTAGTTTAAAAAAATATATATTCTTAATTCAAAAATGTTTTCTTTTCTTTGGGACCTGGGATAAAATTGTTAAAAACCTCATCCTACTCTCCCGTTGGAAATATTAATATAGGAACTGGTAAAATAAAAGAAATAATCCATTTTGATTTTTGTATTCATAAAAATTTGATTACATTTATTCATTTTAATTGAATTCAAATGAATTTTCAGTACCCTACAGTTCTACGCAGATATCACTCATTAAAATAAATCTATTCATTTATTGACACTTTGAATGATAACAAAAATAATGTAATTAAAAACTAATACTTTTTAAAATTATTTAAAAAGTCAAAATACCACAGTTTTTTTTTTTAATATAGCAATCCTTTCATGTCATGGCACCCAAAAATCATTCCAATTATCAATTAATTTTATAAAAATATTTACATCTATAAAATATAAGCAGTTAAATGCTCTAAAATGCTATATTGATAAAATTGAAGCACCTTTTCTATTCCACATGGAAAGTAAATTATATCGCCATATATTTGTAATAATGCGAAATATAATTCCGCGTTGGATTACAACTAGAAATATTTAAACAGACACTGAAACATATGCATTGTAGGATTTAAATTTTTAACAAATTTCACATCGGAGGACATTCTTAATTCGTGTTTTTTTTATGTGTTTTACCACAGATCATCACCCTTGGTGTTTTGATTTTTAAACGGTAGGTAATAGTTACAGTTTACCATTTTTTCATTGTAATCCAGCGCTGAATTCGTTTACTAGAACATACATAAAATGACACCGTTTAACCGCGAAATTACAATGCCTTGACATTTATATGACATTGACACATTGTCTCTGGTTTCTTACAGAGTGTAAAAGAAACAATATATGAAGTGATTTGACAGTTGTAATTCACAGTTACGTTGTAACCTACTTCAAACGCTCCACAGCCTATTTAATATAAATAATTCAAGACATAATTGTAATGAAAACTTTTCTTTTCACTAGTGAAGTTAGTTTTAAAACTTGAAGGACCTTATAATATGAACACGTGTTTATATAACCAAATAAAATCTGATCTATACGAGAAGTAAGAACTCTGGCGACTGAAAAAAAGATACATAAAACTAAAATACTCGATAGTTTTCTATCTTATCATAGGATGACATTTTATCTATTCTGCTGAATCTGAAACAAGATTTTACGAATTTTAAATTAATCAACTGCCATACTCGTGTAGACTTTTTTATTTCTACAATGAGTATACTTTATAACATTTTGTAGGTGTGTGCGTACGTACTACTTACATGCGTGTGGAGGTAATTAAAGTAAATGTTTATTTCACTAACTGGCTTCCTCAATAAATTTGAAATTCAAATTGCATTTCATAATTAAG
>JAODUI010000009.1:2292281-2309755 GCA_027563995.1 Papilio gigon | reverse complement strand
AGCGTGGTTGACTATGGCCTAGTCACCCCCCCCTATTAATAGGGTAGGCTCCGAGCCCCTCGGTGGGTACGTATAGTGAGCTGATGATGATGATGATGATACTTTAATTACAGGCTAGTTTTATGAGAGGATGTTAAAGTTCCCAAATTAAACCTTGGAGCTTTGTAAAACTTTTATTAATTATTTAAACATAATACAATTTACTCGTACTTTCGTATATGAAAAATGACATGATTTTTTTAGAAATGTAATAAAAACAAAGTGTGTTTGTATGATACAATATTGCGAGCTTTATGCCTAAAGTAAAATAAATGACAATAAAATGTTTGTGACAGTCTGCGAGAATTGGCGTTTGTTGGGTGCGATACAAATTAGTCGGTGCGGTGAAACTAAATTAAACTTGCTCTGTTGTGGTTTTCCTGAATATCAAATTCATCTGATTTAGAGAATAAATACATTGTACAGTCGAATTCAATAGAAACCAGAAATTATAACAAAACTGTTATTACAGATTTCTTATAAATAGATATATTATCATCAAATTAAACAAAAAATCTTCCCAAAATTCATAGATATTGTCAACCAGTGCCTTTATAATATAATTTATCATCTCCATTGAATTTAACTATATCTTATACAGTTAATAGTATTGCCATATCAGAAAAACAATAATTACATTACTTAGAGTGATATATGAAGAATGGTCATTTCGTTACACGAGCGAGACAAAAGATATGAAGGCGAAGGATTTAGAAAGAGAAAGAAATACAGTTTGAAAATGTAACAAACAAAATTTTCTTTTACAATATCAATATTTCAATGAATTTGTTTTATTGTTATTGAATGACACGTACAGAACGCAGCGTGAGTAGGCCTCTCGCAAGATGGACCGATGATCCGGTCAAGTTTGGGAGTATTCTGGATGAGGGCGGCCGAGGTCGTGGCGATCTTTGGGTGAGGCCTATGCTCAGGAATGGGCGACGTGTGGCTGATATGATGACAATTGTTAATGTCTGATATAGTAACTGTTTAGAACACTTTTTTTATATACTAATAAAACAAAGGTACTTTTAAATCAACAAACATAGTATATTCTTTTTCCATTTCAGCGTCTCGACAGTGATGAGTCGCGGCGACGCTCAGACCATAATTAAGATGGATGTTAGAAGTCAGATGGCATTGTTTCGTAAGAAAAAAGGATCCTGTTAAGCGTAAAAGCCAAAACAAGGTTTTTGAATTAGTTGCAAAGGAATCGTGGTGTCTTAATCTGACAGTTGCCAAAAATGGTTAATGTTTGGACGAATATTAAATTGGGGTGGATCTAGTAATGTTTATTTCTAAGATAGAAATTTTGCATACTTATATGTATAACTATGTTATGTTTTTAATCATATTTTGGAAAAAAAAAACCTTTTTGTTATGTATCTTTTATTACTGAAACATATACTGTTGAGGCGAATTTACTTTCTGGTCTATGTTTTTTCTTATAAAAAAGGTATTATGCATGTATGGACTATATTATATACGTGTCTTGTTTATAAATTAATAATATAATTGGTCGAAAGATTTTTAAGTAACAAAGAGAATGTCTATAGTAACATTAATGGCTAAATCTGAACTGAATCTCTCCGCTCGAGTGTGCGCTGAGCGTACTTGAACTCTCCCCGAGTCCTCTCAGATATAATTTAGAAATAAAATTGCGACAGAGCGCGATCGATGAATATGGTTTTTGTCAATATTGAGGTTAACAATTTTCGACAATAGTAAAATTTTACTATATTAATTTACAATATACATATAACAATTATAACAATAAACAACATCTTTCCACTTGAATATATTTAAAGTGTTAATCTGAAATAGAATATTAATATTACTAAGAACATAAAGTTTTGATGGATGTTTGATATGACATATATCCAAAACGGTTACACCGATCTTGATGCCATGGCATACATGTATAGTGTATTCTAAAAGAATACATGAACCGTTAAATCTTTAATTGCGTAATCCAGAGGGCGCTGTGACGTAACCGACTCATCGACACACAAAAAAAAACAAGCGTACAAAAAAGAATATTAAAAATAATGTACTTAAAATGGAACAGTATAGCTATATAAGTAGGAAGGAACTAGGACATAATCGTACAGATATAAATAGAGCAAAAAAGAAGAAGAATCGTGTATCTGAAGGCATAAATAAATAAATTAAAAAAAAGTCTTTAATGCCGCGCGGACGGAGCACAGTAACAGAGCACTGGACAACAGTTACTTTACCTAATTTTAAAGATATTATATTCAGCTATAGACGAGGACAAACAATGTCCTGAAAAGATAGACCACTGATCACTAACACATTATATATTGAGCAATATATCATCATTACCAGCTCTAGTCTGCCCACTGCAGCACATAGGCTTTTCTCAATGCATTTCATAGTATGCGCAACTCGCGCATGTATAACTCAAATCTCTTTAGTATTAACAGATGGTACCTTAGGATGTATATAAAAGAGGGTAAATAATATAACCGTGTGACCACAGCCGAAACAATTGTATATTTCTGTTTCCATGAAAACTTACAGTAATTTTTACTAAGTACAATTTTTTTTTTCCTAGACATCTTTTAATCAGTTAATAGCAAATATAATCCCACTTATTTTTTCAATTCGCAATTGAAACGTACTTCAATTGAGAGCGTTGCTTGGAACACTTGAAATTATCCTCGAGGCTTTCAAATTTTATTTGAGGATGAGATTGGGGATTAAAACAGAGTTAACGTTTGTTTATTACGTTTTTTATCCACGCCTTGAAGTAGGTGATGATTTTATGTACTCAGACTTTTCGATGTCCGTTTAATTATGAATTTATATAGTCTAGGTATTATCGATTTGTATGAAGTCTGAGATTTTTTTTGCAGAACATAAATAAACTAACAAAATGAAATCTATATATATAAAAATGAATTGCTGTTCGTTAGTCTCGCTAAAACTCGAGAACGGGTGAACGGATTTATCTTATCTTGGTCTTGGAATGTTCGTGGAGGTCTAGAGAAGGTTTAAAAGGTGAGAAAAATTAGAAAAACTCTCGTGGATGCTTTAAAATAGCCCTTTTCCATTTCCCATACAAACGTTTTTTATTTCGAGGAGGAAAAGATTTTTTTTTCGTATTTCTTAATATATTAAAATATTAATGGTACAAGGCACATAAGTAAATTAATTAAATCTGTTGATATCAAAAAAACATTTTTGTCATTATTCTTGAGAAAACAGAGACAATGTTGCGTCGCGTGGGGGCGGGAGGTGTACCTGTATGAGGTGCAGCAGGCGCGTGGTGATGTCGAGCGCGGCGACGGCGGTGCGCGCGGTGAAGGAGGCGGCGCCGCGGCGCAGGCCGTGCACCAGCCGCCCGTCCCGTCGCCACTGCTCCACCGGCAGCCACACCAGATCGCGGATGCCCGTTACTGGACATTTCAATCATATTTATTACATTTTCTCTTTTCCATTGAATTCAACTACACAAAGAAACTCAGTGCCATACTCAGTGTATTCTTATAGTTACTTTTGTACCTTAATGACCATTTAATAATTTTGAATACAGCATGTGCTACCGATGAGGCGTATTTGATATGGGGGTAGGCCTGTGTGCAGCAGCGGGCAAAGGCAGATGATGATGTACTACAGAAACCAGTGTGTGCTTACTGAGCTGCAGCAGGGAGTGCATGGGCCCGATGCCGCTGAGCAGGCCGGGCAGCTGGTGCCGCTTGATGTCCGACAGCCACTCGTGCAGCGCCCACTGCACCAGTTTCTCCAGACCCAACAAGCCTAACCTAGAAAACAATATAGAACATTTTTTTAATTAATCATTGAAGATTTTTATTTTTGTACTGACTAATCCAACATTTGTACATAAACTTCTTTAAGCTATTTTTGTAAACCTAAGTAAATATATAAATTTTTAACAGACTTCAAACAGGTGGAAGTGATCACCTCGTTTTTCTTTGCATTACTGCACGTCTTCTCTGGTGCTCTGATTTTTATATTGTTTTTTTTTTAATCAAAAAGTTTTTAATTAAACACTTTTTAGTAGTTTTTGAATTATTCTTAATAATGCATCTTATTAATAGTTAATAACTGTTAAGAGATAATTTACTTGTAGTCTAGTCGCTTGAGCGTCAGTTCTGAGCAGTTGAGCTGACCGAGGCCCATGAGCAGGCCGGCCACCGGGCCCGCCGCCAGGTCCACGCGCTTGCCCACGTAGTCCAGCCGGACGGGCACCTCGGGCGAGAACACCACGCGTCTGATGACATGCAACATACTCTGGCTTTACACGTCTGTATACAATCGAATTAGCAGCTATTTTGAGAAAATTGATAATTATTGATTTTTTTTAATTTGTAAAATTTATTACTGGGCTTGAAGCACCAATAGCCTAATAGTTGTGAATACGTACTACCGATCAAGCGGTCATGGGTTACAGTTTCATTGGACTATTGCCATAAACTATATCCTAAAGCTTTTTTAACTTTATCCGTAATGTTTATAAGAAATATTAATGAAAAAAAAAAGAGTGAAGCAAAAGGAACAGATTTTTGTAGTAGTTTAAAAATATTTTTTTTACCTGAAATATATCGGTGAGTCGTCGACGGGTTCGTTGTCGACCGGCAGCCTGGCGGCGGGCTTCTCCTGGCCGACGGCGAGCTTCTGGAAGTCCTCCTCCAGCTGGATGAGGTTCTCCGACACCAGACGTTCCGCTTCATACGTCTCCATCAGCGGCTCGTCGTCACGGAGCACTAGCGAAATATTGATACATATTGTCATTACTCAGCAAAACATTTTGTCAGGTTAAACCCAGTTTTTTTTTTGGTTAAAACTTTAGTAGATTTTTGTTGATTTATTAATATTTCTTGTAACTCAGGTAAGCTTGATAAAGCTTGTGTTTGGATATGGTTCACAATAGTCAAATGATGGGATTCGAATCTACGACCACTAGATCGGTAGTCCATAGTGACTCACCTGTGTCGTTGAGTGAGAGTGAGTCCGCGTCGCCGATGGAAGTGGGCGTGGGCGGGGGGTCGCGCAAGTGACTGGCGATGCTCATGACTGGCGGCCGGTGCGTGGGCGTGGTCTGCCGCGATCCCGCCCCAACCGAACCACCCTCTGACGACACGCCGCTCACGCTCTTGCTGTCCTCATCTGTCAATAGAATTGTAACACAGTTATTCCAATACAGCGATGTTCTGGAAAGATCTACACCGCTATGATTGGTGGTTGACAGCTGCAGTTTCGATAATAAATTATAGCGCCATCTAGGAACGTTTTTACGCAACATTTACTCTTTAATTTAAATGTGTCCAAACAGTTTCCCGTCTAACTTTCCGATAGGAACTTCTTCCGAACTTAGTCGTATGTTATTTTGTATGTTAAGGTACTGTTTACTCTTTTAAAGTAACCAAGTCAACTCCTGCAGGCTCAGCTTACCGGCAGGTTCATCGGAGCCGAGTTTCGAGAAGAATGAAACGAGGAAGGCAAGCGTGTCCTGGTCGAGGTTGAAGCGCAGCGGCAGTAATGACACCTTGAGACAGCACTCCTGCGCGCTGAGCAGCGGCTCCGGGCGCAGGTGCACCGCCTTCACGACCACCTGCACACAGAGGGTTGGTCAAGTTAACTGGTACTTCTATGGAAGCAATTAATTACTAATTACATTGAAAATGTACGTTACATCCAGTACATACAAGAATGTCGTCAGCTTAAGACTATGTGATACACTCAGAGTCAATAATTGGTCAATAAGGGAGTCTTGAAGACAGTAGAATGGAGGCTAATATACCATATGGGCATTTTTCCTATCGGGCTCATCCTTGAGCTTGTAGTGCGCGAGCAGCTTGTTGATGTCGCTGCGCTCCAGCCTGTCCAGCACCTCCAGCTTGCCCACGGCCAGCGTCTGCCGTGACGCCTGCGCCGCGCCTCCCGGGTACACCTCGTGTACGAACTTCACCTGCACGCGTATATCACAATAGTTTAAATAATTTTATTTCAGTGTACATTTAAACTGAGTAATCAACAATACGTGTAGTGTAGTATATGGGGAGAAGTAAAGTATACCTTAGCGAGTCGTAGTTTGACGCATGTGCTGTGGTCGCGCGCGCGGCCGCCACGGCTGCGCAGGTCGCGGTGCGCGGGCGCAGGCACGGCGCGCACGCGCTCGTTGCCCTGCGCCCAGCTTACGCCGTGCCGGTACGCGTCCGCCAGCGCGCGACCGCTCTCGTACGGCTCGAATTCTTTACTCCTTCTAAAAGTGTAAGAAAGATGAGATGTTTACACAGCAAGCCATTTACTGCACTCAGAATTGTTAATTAGTCATTAAGGAAGCCCCTTCTTGACTAAATCTACAATAAGGATTTGCTTAAATTGCTATTATAAGTCGATGAGTGTGGCTGTTAGACACGATTTTGAAATTACCTCGAATTGGATGCAATTTATAAAAAAAAAACAGTGCCATCTATTGTTACGAAAATTAAACAATCTACATTGAGTCTAGCGCCATCTGGTGATTTTTATCGTATAGCATAATACATCGAATTGAAATTTACTTTGAGATTGTAGGGGAGCCATGAGGTCGCTTGTCACCCTCGATAGTGACCGTCTTCTTAGTGGCCACTTCCCCGGGGGCGCCGAAGTCGTGTCCGCCGTACATGTTCCACATAAGACTCATCTCGCGTAGCGTATATCTTAAAATAAATGGATTAATATTGAATATATGTAAAACAAGTTGGTGTGTTCATTTCATGCTAGATATGTCTCGAAAATATTTTACACAATATCATAAGCGTTTGTCTGCCCACAGCTGGGCATAGACGAGCCGAATGGCATCAACCTTCTTCCTTTTCTTCTACATATGGTGCAATTCTTTGTATGCAGCACTGCTTGCCTTCTTCCTGAATATTCTTACCTTAACACTGGCATTGGGAAACTCTTGGGTGCTTTAAGCACATCAGTCCTGGCGGCGGGCACTGTGAAGTGGTTGTCAATCATATAGACGGGGCCGGGACACAGCCAGCGCACCACTGGTTCATCCATTTCATTGTCTTGTCCGCACCCGCTGTTGTCCACTATGCAGTACTCGTCGTCAGTGTTACTGCCGTCTCCAACTGATTTGATCTAAGGAAAGTTATGCAAGTTCAATAGAAAGATGGCGCTGTTAATTGAAAAGAGAATTCAATAATAAATCACGAAATAATTAAAAGTTTTACTGTACTCAGAAAAGTTTAATGGTCACTATGGGAGACAGTTTACATTCAAGGTGAGTAATCTATACTAAGCTACTGATTAAGTGACTATTAGTGGGTTATGAGTGTGGCTGTTAAATGAACTTTTATTAGTTGAATGGCTTAATAGAACGTACCTTTTTACGTTTAGGTTTCTTAGGAGTACTTTTAGGTGTGGACGTATCTGTTAATTCTTTAGTGGACTGTATTAACGGAGGCTTGGTGTCCAGAACATCCTCGACTGTTGCAGAAGTTTCTTCTTCCAGGGATTTCGGTTCAGTATCTAAATTAATTGCTTCAGATGATGGCTGCTTAATTTTCATGTTGGACTCGTCAGGGAAAAAGAATATTTCGACTCCCTCTTTCTCAGTTGAACTGTTAAGTTCACTTTCATCAACTGTTAAAGACAAAAATTAAATTAATGGACATAATGTTGATTACTACAGTATATTATAGAACTATTATAAAAAAAACTTACTGGTATTATTTGGACTTTCCTTCATTGCCTCGGCCATGAGATCATTAACCTGCTGAATTTCGCTCGGTGAGAGCTCTCTGATTTCTTCTATAGGACGATCATCAAGACCTGGAAAGGAGAACAAAATCAAAGATTACCACATGTGCTATCCAACATAATGGTAACAAACTTAAGAACGCTGAGAAAATGTTATAATAAAGTGAGATAAAACTGTCAAAAGAGGGCAGTGTTACCAATTTATTTTTGCTAAATCAAAGTTGACGCAAGATGGCGCTGTTATAATAATTTGTTTTGCACATAGTCCAGTGAGCGTACCGACGAGCGTTTCTAACGGTGGTTCCGAGCAGAGGCTGTGACGAGGCGAGGGGGGCGGCGGCGCCGGCGCCGGGGGCCGGGAGTCTCCGTCGGCCGCCGCGTACGTCAGCAGGCGGCACAGCGCCGACGCGGAGTCCCAGCACGTGTGCACGTTCACCTGGTTGTTGCTCGCTGTCACCTCTACTTGTGGCTGCTCGCCAGACTACAATACAAATGACTAATTGCTACGCTGAATTGTTCTATTCTTGAAACAGTCGCATCGTGTAGACTTTGCGTATTAAATCTTCACTTAGGAAATACATCAGTGGACAATTACAGACACTGATTGTATCTATAATTGGTTACCATATCTGTTTATTTAAATAATACACGTTTTTCGCTTGTAAACATACCCAATTATTTACAAAATACTTACACTATTAGCTTTATCTTCAGTCCTAAGTGCCAGTTCGAACAGTCCAACGTCTATCACACACACATAGTCCCTCTGCACGTCCGGTAGCTTGTCGTCGTCTTGTGCGAGCTGCTCGTTGGTCCTGGCGCCGATGTGCGACAGGAACAGCGTGCACTCCTGCGCGAGGAACCGCAAGCACGACGTATTAGTCTCCGGTATAAGATTGCTTGACACGCTGAAGTTGCCAAGTGTTAGGACTGTTCGTATCGGCAAGTAGAGTGGTCTGGAAAGAATATAAAGTTTTTTTTAGTATGGATTAATTTAAAATTATATATTTTAGAAACGTTAGTTTTATCAATCTATGAATTTAGCCGTTAAATCGTTACACACAGACGTCCCTACGGCGTAGTGCGGCAGTAAATTTATAATAAGGGAGGCCTTAAATGTCCACTTAACTACTCTGAGTATTGTGCTAAGTTACTGTTAATTGGTTACTACTAGGCGTACCTACGTGTCTCCTTGATGAGTGCAGTAAATCTACACAATTGGCCGCCCTAAATATCCGCTTACTGCAACTCAGAGTATTACGGTATGTTAGTTTAAAGAGCGCCATAAGCCACTTATGGGAATGCGTTACTTACCTGTAGTCTATAGCACAGTCCCAGATGTGAACGTGTAACTCTGACAGTACAGTGGAAGGCGTGTATCCGGGCACAGGGTAGTCGAGGACGTCCAGCACGTCCAGCAGCTGGCTCAGCCACGCGATGCCCTTGTCGCCGCGGTGCCGAAGTGTCGCCTGCTCTATGCCCAGCGCTATGCAGATCGTCTGGAAATTGCGATGTAGATGTTAGGTATGTAGAAGGAAGGACAAGGAAAAAAAATCAGACGAGTCGAAGAACAAATGTGTTTAGGAAAATTGGGCATAGACAGTCACTAGGTATTCAAGATCATTGTTACCTATGAAGTATGCTTATTGGGGGTGGGGGGATGCTTGTTTTTTTTATGTAGCTTTAAGTGTGTAGATTTACCTTTAAGTTGGGAGTCTCCCCGTCAGGATCAGTCTTCAGCGCGAGCGAGAACATATCTTTCGATTGCAGACGGTCTTTGATGATGATGCCTTTGTTGGACGGGTATATCGTGGTCTTCAAATGTAACGGCAGAGATGTGCCGTAGAGACGCAGCGAAGGCTTTTCCGATGGCACTGACAGGAGAGCTGGAAAATAGAAAAATAAAAAAGAAATATTATATGAAAGCATTGGAGAACCAGTCATTAGTAATCTAGGGTAAAAAAATAATTGACGTAGGTGCTGTGACCCTACTGGTAAAAGGGGGTGTGCAGTAATCAAGAATTTTCATTTCACAACTGTAAAGTTGGTCTCTGAAGTAGGTCTCTACTGCCGGATGCACTGTAATATAGTTTTTTTTATATAGCTAGTAATACCTTGCCTAGTACTAAACGGTGTGACTTACGTTCATGATAAAATGTGACCGTCCCTGACCGCAGACATAGTTGCGCGGTCTTGGCTCGTCCGTTCAGACCGCTCACTTGGCACAAGCTGAGTCTTTGAGCTTCTAACACTAGTTCTCCCATTTGTCCGGGGACTACGCGCTTGTTGGCGTCCTGTTGAAAAATTACAAATTAGAATAATAAATTGATTATTTTAAGATCTGGGGACAGGGAGTGACGAGCGTCGGTAGAGTTGTTAAGTTCTCGACCGGTTCGGTTCGGACCGAAGTCAACATGGTCCAGGTTCGATTCACCAGTGCCAGTTTGGTTGACTATGGCCTAGTCACCCCTAATAGGGTAGGCTCTGCCCTCAGTGGGGACGTATAGTGAGCTGATGATGAGGAATAACTTACTCTGACCGGAGCGAAGATAGTCATCAGACCTTTGCCGACTTTTAGAGTGAGACAGAAGTTATGTTTCTCGCTGTCCTTGTTATCTGTCTGTTGTCGAGAGTTACCGATGCCCTTCTTCAGTTTATTATCGTAAGTGGAATAATAAAGGTTGTCCTCTTCAGACGATGAACTCTCACTTTCGGAATCTGAAATTCATATGACGAAATACACTCAATCAGTTATTTTAAAAAATAATTGAAATAAAATTTACTTTTGTACTATAAGATAACTTTTACATACTTTTTTATAACAACGTTTTTTTTTTGTTAAATATGGTACACTAGTAAATTACCTCATAAATAGTAATATTTTTAATGTTTCCCTGGAGGAGAATGCCTTTTTATTTAAGACTAAGTCGTATTTACAAATAGCTTTGACAATAGATAATTAGGATGTTATAATGAAATATTCTAAAAATCGTAATTTTTCACTGCGTATATACATGTACATATATATATATACCTATTTTATAACACTACGGACTGTTATGACTAACTTATTTTTTTTACAGTACGTATTTCGTATTAACAATTTTCGTACATTTTTCTTTGTATTTCGTAATTTTAAAAATAAATAAAAATATGTAAGGGTATTGAGAATTGAAGTCGCTCACCGTAAGCCCCGCCTTTGCACATGCCAAAGGCGGGATAGATGCCGCCGATGTGCGGGCTGATCTCGAAATGCTCCGCCACGTGCGGCTCCCATAGTAGCAGGTCCGAGTTTATGCGGTTGTAGATTATCTCGTACAACTGCTTCGACCTGTGATCATTTAAGAAAATGTCATCACCTTCATCATCATCATCCTTGTGTGACCACTGCCGGACTATAAAATAAAACATAAACAAAATGTAGATATGGGAATTGCTGGCATCTGTTTACTTTTATAACAAAAAAAAAAACAAATGGTCACTTTGGATATAGAATTTGTATGGATGGATGTAATATTATTAATAAGGTTTAAGAGTTTCTCAGATTT
Organism: Papilio gigon; assembly: GCA_027563995.1. NCBI lineage: Eukaryota > Metazoa > Arthropoda > Insecta > Lepidoptera > Papilionidae > Papilio > Papilio gigon. The sequence continues at coordinate 2,298,428 of JAODUI010000009.1, read as the reverse complement.
CTAAGTTTGTCAATATTGTACATCATCAACATCATCAGCCTAATGTAGTCCACTGCTGAACGTAGGCCTCCACCATAGATCGCACAGGACCGGTCGTCGTGGCAATATTATACATTGGAATTTTTTTTTTGTTATGTAACTAATAAACTCAAAAACTATTAAGTCTATTACTAAACTCTTGTGTTTGAATTGTCAATATCATAGAGTAACATAGCCATTACTAGTTTTTTTTTGTATTTCGCGCAGACATTTTTTTTTAAATCTTTATTTTTATAATGATTACAGCACAATACAATTGCACTACGGGCTCCTAAACTAAAGGCGACTGCTAAAAAACATCTAGTATTTTATGATTTCCACTACTTACTCCAGTTGTAAGCTGAGTAACGGCAGATTGAAATCCAGATGTACGTATGAGTTCTCCACGGAACTGTTGGTGAACTCCGCCATCTCCTCGTCCGTGCCGGGCACTATCAGATCTTCTTCGTGTCCTAAAAAATACTAAAACTAGTAAAACATACTATGCTATACTGATTTTACAATATCTAAGGCGTAGGCTAACAATCTCGACTAAATTCCGAAATGTACCGACTAGTTTCGACCCCGTGGAAGGTTCTTCTTAGGGCGAATTTTATATAATTTTCTTTGAATTCGCGTCAAAATTATAATAAATAAATCTTTAAATCTGCTTCCTATAAGTTACTGTTCTTTTTTCCATATCGTCGTTACAATGCGTACGAGACATTTATACGATTGTAGTTTTTTTTTTAAGTTGGAACACCGCGAACGATCCTGACTGTACAACTTCGAACTAAAGTTTTTTTGTTGTTAAAAATATTGTTTTTCTCATAAATAATAATCGAAAGTACATTTATCGGGAAATTTATTGTTGCCATCTTATGAGGATATGCGTAAGGAGGGTGTGAGATCAGATATGAGCTGTCAGAGATGTATGGAAGAGTACATATTGTGCCGACCCTCCATGAGGAAAAGAAAAGGCTGATGATGATGGTTACCGTCCTGGTGTTCAGATAATTTTTATAATAAAATACCTTGTTTATTATTTTCTTGTTTCGTGACGCTCTGGTGCGCGGTCTTCTTGCCACTGAAGGGGCTGGGCAGCGAACTCTTCAAGTTATTCATTATGTACATGGACGTCGTCATTGGATTAGGTACTTTGGGCTCGAAATTCATTTCCTCGTGTAAAGAATCGAAGGGACCCCTGTTCGATTCTCGCGGTAGGAATGTTAGAGATATCCTGATGAATAATAGAAGTTATATCAATGACTTAGAATTAATTACGACTATAAAATATAAAAGACTCGAAATTAATACATTTTTTTGAAGCGCCAATAGCCTAATAGTTAAGAGATGGGACTACCGATCTAGCGGTAGTGGATTCGAATCCCACCATTCGACTATTGTGAATTATATCCATACACATACTTTTTAAGCTTACTTGGAATGGTTACAAGAAATATTAGTAAATTAACAAAAAATTTTAACTTTTTTTTTAAATGTATTGAAACTCTTTGGAAGGAAACTGAATTGGGTTTATATAGCATATTGTATTATTATTAAGTAATGTTTCACTTACATAGGTAAGGGTGTAGTCGTATTGCCTTTAAGAATGTTGCCTTCAAAGGATGCAGCGTCCATTGTGGACTGGGCCACGTGCGTCGGCGGCAGATGATCGTTTTCCTGAAACGAAAAATATCATTTGCAATTCACATTTATATATTGGTTTTTAATGACGATTAAACTGGTGGGCAGGAAAGACATTTGAGAGGTGAGGGGGGAGTGGCGCAGGAGGAAGACCTATCAGCGCCGCTGCGAAAGAAACATCATATTAGAGCACTAATGCAAAATCTTGTACAGTGCACTTTTAATTATTATAAACAACTTAATAATACCTCGAATTATTACAAAAAAAAAAATGAATTTTTTTATCGCAAAAACATTGGTCTTCATAAAAATATCTATATAAATATAAAAAAATATAATCTATAACTGAGTTCTACCAAAAAAACAAGGTTGCCATATTCTACTCACGCAATAGTATAGCTGGATGGTGGTAGCCTTCAGCGTGAGTGCGGTGGGCAGAGGCCGCACGCTGGCCGCCTGCGTCCAGCCCGCCGCCGCCGCCTGCAGCTGCAGCATCAGGTAGTCGGGTCTCACACGACGCGTCTCGTGGTTCACGCAGCTACGTAGATCCGATATTGGGAACCTGGAATTTACAGGTGTTATAAATTAAAAGACATCAATAAACACACCAGGAAAATTATAATAGATTGATACCTTATCTGACAGAATATGTTTAGTAATTATAGATAATTAAGTTTAGGAAACTTGGAGTAAAAAAAAACTAATAATTATACAAGAAAATACGCTACAGAATGTTACAAAGTTACAATGGAATGAATATACATAAACAACATGGGTTTACTGGTGGAAAACCCACTTGTTGGATAAGTCTTTAAATAAAACAAAAAAAAAACAAATTCCACTCAGAATCATGGCTACTTAAGTATAGTTTAGGGTCTATTTATTTCAGTGGGCGTCGCGGTGTCACATCACAATAACAAAGAGAAGGAAAAAAAGGGTCTATTTATTTGTAAATCTATATTGCTGTTTACCAACCAATTTAAAAATGAAATTTTAATTTTTTATACAATTATCGTAATTACACTTATTGTGTTTATAACATTCTTATAATGTAATTTTAGAAAAAATAATTATAAAATATTAATCGTTTATTATATGTATAATTTATGTTTATTAAGTGAACAAATCAATTTTAATGTGGATAATATTGTAGTGGAAAATATTAAGGCGTGGTACAAAAGTGACTAAGAAATACTGTTCTACATCACAAACGTCCCGTATTATAAGTAAGTGCATACCTCAATATAACATTAAGTTGTGGGCAGTGTAATGAGAAGTTGATATGGTTCTGCGGCGCGGCGCCGCGCGGGCCGGTCCCGCTGGCCGGCGGGAAGAACGTCGCCGACATGCGGTCTATCAACGTCAGCTCCACGTCCACCAAAAACGGGCTACATTTTACACTGAAATAATTGAATTATTATACGACGCGCCATAGCCTAATGGTTAAAGGTGCAGACTACCGATCTTTCGGTCGTGGGTTCGAATCCCACCATTCCATTATTATCGTAGACCATATCCTAAGACAAGCTTTTTCAAGCTTACCGGGAATGGTTATAAGAAATATTAGAGAATTATCAAAAATCTACTGATATTAAAAAAAAAGCGTAAACTTTTTAAAAATTTGTTATGTATGATCTCAGCAACCACAGTACAGATTTGAATAAATGAATTAGATTTTTTTTTTAACTTTTAAATTGTTTTTTACATTTTCAAATTGATAATTAAGAAAAAAAAAATCTGAATATTTTATCATATATGTATATAAGATTCGAAAGTTTAATTTTAAAAATACTTACACGATATCCGTTGTGGGGGAGACTAGTTTCTTCTCGCCCGATATCCTCATATATTTCGAAGTTTGCTTGAAATTGATCTTCACATTCGGCGCCTGCACATTACTACCTAGATCTGGATCATCTGGAAATGTATGGATAAATCATGTCAAACTTATACAATTCAACTGCGGAGATACCCACATTACATACTAGATGTCGCTGGCCTTAAATCGCGAAGAGGTTCTTGCACGATAGATTTTTGTATACATATAGCATTCAATTTTTTCTCATTTCCTTACTTAGAATTAAAAAAAAAACAAATATAGATATACTAAAAATAGACTAAGTACCTAACATTATATTAACTAAATCGTAATATATTTGCTCGAAATAAAAGGCTTTTTTATTTTATTTCTTAATTATAGATGTCGCTGGTGACTCTTATCGTACAGAATTAAAAAAAAAACTTCTTAGTCTATGCATTCCAGACTGTTATATATACATCTATGACTTTAGTTACTGTATGGAGTCTAGTGACAATTAATAACATCCATCCATTCAACTAAACCTTTGCATTTATATTAGTAAAATAACGCCCCCATCACCATACACAACCCAAATAGTGGGGTGTGTTAAACTTAGAAAACGAATGAGCTAAGAGAAGTAATTAAAAAAAAATATTACGAACTCAGTATTGTAAAATGTTCCAAGCAAAAAAAATGTACAGTTCGGCAGTCTGTATATGTAAAAAAAAAAAATATATAACAATAATGTCTGTTTTGTTAAATTTAATAAACAGGACAATATCATATATGAAATGTTTATATGTAAAATAATTATATTATTTACCTTTATTATCAAACTTGATTAAATCGTAACTCTGAGGCGCGTCGTGCTCCGACTGCTCGTAGAGGCACTCCCGCACTAGGAAGTTCCTGATGGCGGCCTCGCACAGCGTCTGGCTGCCGAGCGACGTCACCTTCTCACTGCCGTCCACGCTCATCTCCGTTGTTAATATTCTGAAATTAAATACATACTTTTAACTTTGTATAAAAGAAAGAAATAATGAGAAAAGATTTTCCGTCTTAAATTTTTGTAAAGTTCGTATTTATCGTGCTCTCTCGAATAGCTTCAGTACCTATCTTAGAGAATGACATGATTTTTTTAAAATTAAAATATTAGAAGATTATTGTTAATTTACTAATACTTCTTGTAACCATTCCTGGTGAGCTTGAAAAAGCTTGTGTTAGGATATGGATCACGACAATAATCGACTGGCGGGATTCGAACCCACGAACGTTAGATCGGTGGCCCGTACCCTTAACCATTAGGCTATTGGCGCTTCTATTTTAGCTTTTCATTGTCTCATTTAATATGATCATTGACAGTTCAGGTGTCATCGTATTCCGATAAAGATCCGAGTTTTCCACAAGGAAAATAATTACTATATCATATGGTTATATGGTTTGAATATTATAAACCAATCTGTATGAAAGTGCGCAGATTACCTTAGATGGTTCCTCTTGGTAGCTTTATCCAGCGCATCATTAACTTTATGGTTCTCCCTACGTTCTTCACTTCTGCAGAATAATTCAATATTGTCAAAGAACTCTCTTGAAGCTTCCTGCATTCTGACAACGGATGCCGGCGATATATAATTCGTACCCATTGGGGTACCCACCAATATATCCTAAAAAAAATGCGTTATTTTTATTTATACATGGCCAGTTTACTTAAAAAAAAAAAACAAAATCTATTACAATCATTTGAAAATGCTCAAGGTCAAAGCAAGGTTATTAAAGAACGTATATGCTTACAAATTTAAGGATATATTTTTTTTTTATATGAAAGGGGACAAACTAGCGGCGGGATAACGAAGGTGGTCGTCGACGCCCATGGACATACGCAACACTAGAGGAGCAGATGCGCTTGGCTGTGAGCAGTTTGAATTCCATATAATTATGCAAATAAATATGACACTAAAATATTTATTTATCATTATAAGAATTTATCTAGACTTAGATAATTTCATATAAATACATAATATGTATGAACTATCATCATCATCATCATCATCAGCTCTTGTCTACCCACTGCTGGACATAGGCCTTTCCCAATGCCTACCACAGTATGCGGTCCTTCGCTTTCTTCGTTTTTTGTATGAACTATGATAAATATGTATGAACATATCCATACAAAAGTTACCAAAATTAAAGTCTTGTTAATTGTGTCAAAAATTCTTTGTACGAATTTTATACTCTATTGATGTACCAAATACGTAAATATAATTTATTAATACCTTGTGTAAAAGAACACACGAAAATGAAGCCATTCTCAGGCTGACGTGTGAAACCTCTGCGGTCGGGTCTCCGTCGATATGCGGAACTGAAATATTACAATTCCATAAAAAAGTAATTAAACATATGCCAATTATTTTTTGCCATCAGTATAAATTGTTTTTTTTTTTTAAAGAAATGATTTAGCATTTAGTAATATTTGACTAAAATATAAGAAAAGCTCATAAACTTCGTATCTATTAAAACTTTTTTTGAAAATACAAAAATATGAGATACTTTAAAAATTTTAAATCATATCCAAATTGTTAAGAGAATTTCTAAATTTCTTTTTTCCTCAATAGATGGCGCTATTGTTAATTGATTTCATCAATCATGAGAAACTGGTGGAAATACCTTTCCGGTTCCTTTTG
>JAODUI010000009.1:2270203-2292181 GCA_027563995.1 Papilio gigon | reverse complement strand
ATCGTGGGCTCTTCTTCAGGGAGAGTTGGGTTCATACTATAGCGCGTTTGCGGCCCGCCGCTTAGGCTCAGCGACACCGATTTACACGTGAGTTAAGCCGTTTTATAAGTAGTATGGTAAAAGAATTTAAAGTAATAATTAAGTTATTAAATACATTGCATTTTTATTTTATTTTTAATGTTAACTATTACTTTATAGTGCTTTTGTTTTCGATGCATTATTGTAAATTGATTTAAGAGATTTAATATGTCGGTAATAGTTCAAAGAAGTATTCTCAATAAACAACAAACTCAAGTTACGTCAAGGGAATGCAGTGTCGGGTAAATCTTTACAAATAGCGAGGCTTTGTTTAGGAACATTGCTATATAGTTACTGGTAGAGAAAATATACATCGTAACAATATTTATTTATTATTAAAATCTACAGCTTACTTTATGCTATGCTATATGCAATGATTTTATACTACATTTAACTTTTACTATATTTGATCACCATCATCGTCGTCGTCATCATCATCATCATTATCAGTCTTATGTTAATTACATATGAAACATGAAACTGTCGCACACGGTGCTGTCTTATTGTGGACGTAAATGATGGAGCCAAAATCATTTTAACAACTTAATTTTTTTTTAATTTTCTATCTCATCTCTATTAAAGTAAAAAGTTTTTTTTTTAATTTATTTGAACTTTGATAAAATGTATGGCACTTACGTTTCTGATTTAAGTTACGTTTTAATTTACAGGTTGTAAATTGATGCAACACGCACTGGGCCAGCGTGGTTGACTATGGCCTAGTCACCACCTAATAATAGGGTAGGCTCCGAGCCCCTCGGCGGGGACGTATAGTGAGCTGATGATGATGAAATTGATGCATTTAATTATTCCACTACAGGCAAGGATAAAGAACTGGCGAGTAAAGTTTCATGTCGTATGTATACGAACTAGAAATGATCGTATCTAGTAGTTGTAATTCTGTGTCACTCTCCCCCTGATCAAGACGGCACTTAACGAATCAATAAGTTGTCAATATTTGCCATGTTTTGGTAAATAGAGCGACGGTAAATCTGTAATCTGTGACTTTAAATACGAGAATATATTTATGATAATATTGAAAATCAACCGCATAGTGTAGAAGGCATTGAAGGCGTATCCAGCGGTGGGCAGACAAGAGCTGATGTTGATGATCATGAAATAAACCTGTTGATATCGATATACATGGTGTTGCATTTCAAAACTCTCTAAAGCCTTGTCGCAATATGTAACAAAATTGCAAGAGTAGTGTCTCTTGTTAAGGAAATAAAATGTCAAAATCTTATCCATATATTGGAGTATGTGTAATTCTTAAAATCCATTTAGCATGGTATGATACATTGGTAAATACGAGCAGTTTGAGATCGCAGTCCTTCGGCTTCATCGCCAGTATCCCGACGAGCTTGTCCCCGGAGTACAGAGGTCCGAACTCGTGAATAAAGCAATCTTCGTAGTCGGACATGTCCACGCAGATCAAACTATCGTCAATCTTCACGCCGTAGCTCTCGAAACATTTGTGACGTTTCGCGATCTTCACTTCGAATTTATCGAAGTTATTTGTCAAGTACACTTGCTTACTCATTGTTGATACGGTTTTCCAAACATTAGCGTCGATCTCCTTCGCTTCATTGCTATCGATCGTTGAAGATTTCGCGATCGGCGGATACGTATCCAGGTTCAATTTAGCGACAGCGATGTCGTTCTTGCCCGACGGATCGCTAGCATTATACTTTTCATTTATTCTCCAGAAAAGAATTGGATATGTGTGCGTGTAATTTTTTATGTAATCTTGTAGAAGTAAGATTCTGTGCGTAGCGCCCGGCTTCCTACAGTGAGCGGATGTCACAACCCATTTGACTAGTATGACGCTTCCGAAACACGCGAATGACCAGGTGTCCGATGAGTTCCTAGTTATGGCCGCGACGTAGGGGAACCTTTCGGCGATGGGCAGTGTATAATTATCGTTTAGAGCGAACACACCGATGGACTTGGCCACTTCATAGACTCCTCCGTTGCCGGGCATGTATTCTCTCTTCCTGTCCTCCACGGTGATGTCTGTAGCAAACTTGACCATCACGCACACAGCCATTATAGCGACGAAGATTATAATGGTCAGAATTATGCACGCGGCTTTCATTGTTGTGTTTAAAATGATTATAAAAAGATATTGTCCTATTGCTATTATTTGGCATGTGTCAAGGTGTTTTTTTTTTTCTAAAAAGATGATAGAAATCGTATTAGACAAGATGCGACAATCATTGTTACAACAAAATATTGTTACATACGTAAGTATTTATGTACATGTTTATAAAATTATAAATAACATGTCAAAAATAGAAACGCAGATAGTTTATGTCAGTATTTGTACATGAATTTTACGAGACATTTTATTTGCTGGAACGAATCGTATCACCACAGCTGCAGACAACTGAATCTACTCGTTAACTTTATTTTACAACTAAATCTAAACCTTATTCCAATACGTTAAATACCAAATTGCAAGTGAACGATGTATTGTTATTTAAGTTTTAGTGCTGAGGGAAAAGTTTTCATATTTAGTGTCTTCAGTACATTGGCTTGGAAGCCGTGGTGGATCGGAGTTGGCAAATACATGGAGCTTATAAAATTAACTTTATGATGCATACTGTTTTAATGCTATGGAAAGTTGGCGCGGTTATTGAACTGAGAATCGACTCCTTTACAATTCTTTCCTACAATAAGATATATCTTCTGACGTTACGATATTCCAATAGTAAATCTAATGTCATCTTTTATTTTTGAAAAGAACACATAGGCCAACAAAGTTTTCTGACCCGGTAGATAGATATCAAACTAAATAATACCAGAGAAAGCAGCAGCTACTTTTGAGTCCTTTTATTTTTTATATTTTATTTATAAATAATATTTTTATGGCATTTAATTAAAGAGCTCCAATACACCCGCAATATCGGTAAATTGTATCAGATGATAGGGTAGATACAATGCTCGTAAAGTTGTGTCAGTTTGCTATGATTTACGAGACGCCGCACGCCGCTAGGGGGCGCTGCGCATTGACTTGTCTTATGTCCTGACTAATGACAGACTGTAGACATTTTTATTTGTGCACATGTGAATTGAGAATCTCGGTATTTCTTTCTATGTAGTTTTTTGAACAGTTTCAACCTATTTTTTTTTTGTAAAATATTAGAAGATTTTTGTTAACTTACGAACATTTCCTTTACCACCCCAAACTAAACTCTAGGCTTGTGCTATATGTTTTACGACATTAGTCGAATGGTGGGTTTCGAACTCTCGACCACTTGATGGCAAATCCATACCAATAGCCTTTAAACTATTGGCGCTTTACCATCATTTAACTACCTATCGTTACTTAGTTGTCTAATATCGTGGCGATTCCATGCATCGGTATGGACGATGGATGGACCTTTTGTGATAGCCTAATATATATTTTTTAAATATAGAAGCATAAAAGACTTTCAGTAATTAAAACATAAATTTGTTCAAATACGCGAAGGTAACTAAATACTTTATTGAAAAAGTGGTCGTCAATAATGTTAATGATTAAAAAAAATTAAAACAATTACTTAATAAGTCAAATACTTTATACAACAGTGTATGTTTCCATTTATATGTATCTAGCCGCAAGTCCATTTACTGTAATCATTTAATTCTCATTGTAAGTAAATTTTCATATGAGAAATAAAAGTTTTTAAATCTAATACTTCATAACGGGTCATGAGAACTTGGTATATCACAGGCTTACAGCTGCCAGCATGCGGGCAGGGTACATCCCCTGTTATGACATGTCTGCGCAGAATACGTCATCGCGGATGAAAAGGGCGTCGAAGCACTTTACCAAATTAATCCACTCCACTGAGCTGTAACGCAAACTGTTTTTCGGTTTATCCCAAAACGGGGTGATTGACCCGATGCTATAATTCAATTTGATAATTAAGGAGAGCGGGAACTTTTGATTTATCGTTGTTTTTGAACGTTACAACTGAAACGTTCCAAATTTAATTATTAAAAATTTATTAGAATTTCGATGCGATTTCATTTAAAAGATTTTTACAATTAAAGAATTACGTAAATTGATTTTTTCAACAATAAACCCAACAATAGATATAAACAATTTTCAATGCCTTGTTGTAACATCATTGATTAGTTCTACGTCATAATAATTCTTGCCATAGTTGACAATAAACTCAATCAGTCATGAAAGAACCATAAAAAAAATCTTAAATGTTCAGGTTTAAGATAATTGTGACATTATAATTAATGGAAATAATATAAAAATGAAACATCTGCAAACGCTATAACCATTTCACAAACTTTCTTTGTAACTCATTACAAACAATCATTAACTGGAACCCTTCTTGATATAATTACTTTATGACGTGTGTGATGTAAAATTTTAAAACGAATGACACAAGGGTCGTATTGTTCTTTAATTAAGTACACTCCAAAGACTAATAAGATGATTGGTATTTTTTGGTATGGGGCCGTTGAAGTATTACCTAAACAGATTTATTACGATTATTAACCAAATCCCCCCTCCTCCCGTGTCATCAAAAATAAGCAAAGCAAAGAGCCCCCCGCTTATGTAATACTTGATCGACCCGTACATGGGAGTTTATTGCAACGTACCTGAAGAACTTTAAATAATATTTATTTAAGAAAATGGGAGTAGTTTTTTTTTCTCTTAGCACTAAATAGATACTGAACTGGCTGAGTTATTTTTAACTTCTTCAAGAGCTAGCAAACCCTTCTGTTTGTGATAAAATGTTACCGCAGCTGGATAATATCACATTCTAATAATAACATCAACCCTTTTAATAAAAATTGCTTTTCCGAACTTAAGATAAACTATTTTCAATAAATATTGTTTCAATAACTTGGCTCATTATTTATTCTGCTTTGTGTCAGCACTTACTTAAAACAACTCGGTGTTCCGTAGCGCGGTCGTAGCCCGGGCGTAGCGGGCGTAGCGCCAACGTAGCGGCGGTGACAATTAAAATGTTGTTAATAGTTAAAATAACAAATGTTACGAGTCCCCGGGGTATATTTGATGGGGCTGCAAGTCGGAGGGCAACGGGGAAACTACATTTGCGGAGATACAATTTAATTCGCAAACATTATTAATTGTCTGCGTTTTAAAGACAAAGCGAAACTTTTTTTATTGTTAACTGTTAACGATACCCGCGGTGATATTTTGGTTGACAATTTGTTGCGTTCCTAATAATGAAAACATAATGAACGTCTTCTGTTAGAAATATAATTAATCCTATTGCGATGTTGAATTGATGACGTTTGCAAAATTTTCATTTATTTTTGCACTTGTCTAGTTTCTTTGATATCAACATCATAATCAACCTTTGTCTGCCTGCTTCTGGGTAAAGGTTGATATTATAAAAAAATAAGAAAGAAGTTTAATGTGCTAAATAGAGACAAAATATTACAGAAAATGATTTTATTAATTCTCGTTCTGATTTTTGCAGCAAACAATTTGCTTCAATACACTAATATACTAAAATAAGAACAATCGTAGTTAATTCTTAAAGTTTGTATTACAGTCTTTGACTGTACTTTATTTTGAAAGTCATTTAACCGAAGCGAAAAGAAAATTAATGATTTTGTTTTTGTGTTGCAAGAGATACATTTCTTTGTTATAATTGCCCGCTCCGAGTTGGCTGTGTCGGGTCGTGACAGTAAGAAATATGAATCAATCACATAACAAAGGGAGATCCTGACTTGCATTTCGAACGCGAAGTGTATTGCCAAAATTCCAAATAAATATTAATAATATCGAGTAAACAATAAAAGTTTACGAGCCAACGTTCGTGGAGCACAATGGGCCGTTCCGTCCAACAAATTGCGATTATTGTGACCACAAATTTAGATTGTAAAAGAATGTATTTTCTAGTACTACGGATGACCAACATCCAACAGGATAATTCATTTACATCTGCTATCTGCTATTTTATATAAAAATAATTACCAACAGTAAGTTTTTAGTTAGAATTTGTTTCTTGCAGTAGAAGTCTAAAGTTCGATTAAGGTGCGTTTGTAGTTTCTTAGGTATTTAAAAAAAAGTTTAAATCACAGAAATATTTCGGTTGAGACAAAATTTCTTAAGAGCCAGAGATTATTTTTTTGAACCAGTCGCATACATAGTCACTCTATGGTTATTCTCTTAGGGCGGATCCGGATGACGTCACGGCGGAAACGACGCGCCGGAAGCGCACGATCTGTCGCGGGAGGCTTTTTCTAAGTTGCATTTCACTGTTTTGTTTGCTAAGAAAATGTTCAGTTCATTTACTTCTATATACAGAAGGTCTATTTTTGTTTTCCAAAGATTGTCTGCAGCTTCTAAAGTCATAATACTATGTTAACTTTATAGCCACGACTAGTCTAATATTATATATACGAAGGTTTGCATGTTTGCATGGATACTCGATCGAACCACAGAACGGGTTAATGGATTTGGATTAAATTTGACAAGGAACAGAACATAGTCTGGAAGAACGTGGGCAAATCATCTTTTTTTTAAGTACGCGTTGACGAACGGCGACTGCTAGATTCAGCTATAAACCTAAACTTCTATGGTCATTGTATTTCACAAATCAAACAAACCATTTATGCAATAAGACGTCAGTGTTGGTTTCACGAGTGTAAGGAATTTAAGTAATGACGTGACAGCTTCATCTCACCACATTTACATTTGAATATGTTGCAGTTATGTAAAAACACCTTAAAAACTTATCCGATACCAATCTGATAGTTAAACCAACGATCCAACTTAAGTGCCGAAAATAAATCATAGCGCACCGCTCCCCTCCCCCATGATTAAGGTCGGAGGGGGCCGCACGCCTCATTGACTCCAGCATTACCATACAACCATACATGTTACACTGACGGCTATTCACATTTTTAGCAACGTCACATGCAAGTTTTTTATACGATATTGCCTCCGTATCATTAAACACATGAATTTATAAATTTTTGAACACAACTTACACTTAATACTTATACTACATTTTTTTAACTAACAGTATGCTGCTTTACCTTCGAAGAATTCTAACATAAGTTTTTTTTTCCAAGTTACTCACTGGTAAGATCTTATTGTTTGTTATTATGTTGTACCGTAATCAGTACTAATACCTAGACATTTTCTTAACGAATAAATCCTACTCAGAATGCAAAATTAAAACGGTTTATTATTTTAATTAAAGTTAAAGTTCGAGTCATTAGCTAAGTGCTCATCTTGACTGCAAATAATTTAAACGCTCTTAAATTTCAATCAAGCCGATCTGAGTGCCGCGCGGGTCCTTACTTCAGATAACTCAATAAAACTATACATAAATACGAATCACCGCTAAAGGCAGTCGGCTCGCCCATTAACGATGCACGCCTCACTGACTCTGCGTACACGTAAATGGATTTTTACTGCCAAAGTCCACCCTAGCTTAACTATCATTATATGTTTGTTTATTTAAGAACTTTTAGAAAACTATATCTATATCTGTTATTGATACAAGTTTATTTTAGATCTTTATGGTTATTACACAAGTTTTATATATACGTAATATTTTTCAAGAATACAATTAAGTTTGGGATGTGTGCGTTAATTTCGAGTAGTCGGATCCTATGATAAGATAGAATTTCGTTATCTGTCGGGAAATGCAATAAAACTTAATAAGCCCAATGCAATTAAGTCTGCAGTGTCGTATGGCGCGGTCAACGCGGGGGTCTGATTGCGACCCTTGGACTCTACACATACAGATTATCTGACTTATATTATAGTAATAGGAATTTTTATTTACTTTTTATTATGTGTGCACGATTAATCTAATGTTTTTGAAAAGGTTCCATATAATAAATAAATACGCCTTCGTTCATTTTAAAATATTATTTCCATGTTAATTACGGAATTGTAAGCTTTTAAAACCAACGTATAAATAGTGTAGTCACAAGAATTTGATGTTTTCTTTTTTTTTTCAAAGATATAGAGGAAGACAAGTTATAAAAGAAAATAGCTATGAAATGTAACTATAATATCTTGCCAGCCCCATGTTCTAACGTTAGAGAAGTCGAAGCGTCACAAACAAATTTATTCACCTTATCTTGAGGTCGAAACATACATATGTATAAGGTTATATCCAACCCTGGACCACCTCTACATTTCCACGAAGGTATGGGGACGTGCCCGCCGAAACCCGACCAATCGTAGAGTGACGCAAACAGGTGGGCGCGGCGGCCATTTTGATTTCCCCTAGCTTTCCCACAATGGTTGCACAAAATAAATGAATAAAAGAATTTTCCAAGGAAAATATCATCTCAATCTTAAAAACTTTATCTTCGTCAATTTTTTTTGTAAAGATTACTGCCTACGTTTTTTCAAATTACTTATTAAATATCAGTTTTTAGATATTTTCCGATACATATTATTCTAGGTCGTCAAAGATATGAATCTTACTTAGATTAGATTTACTTTCAGTATTTTTGTAATGTGAAATATAAATTATAGTAAACAAATCAATGAATTTACTTCGTCAAAACTGTAACATTAGTAAACAACAAAGTCATACCAACTAAGTATAGTTTAATGACGCACAAAGACAAAAACTGGAAAACAAGGACATCATAATAATGACCTTCACGAAACAATGCCACAATACTTCAGTTCAATTCAAACGATAACTCACTTATGTATTGTAGATTTACTTTGTATAGGACAATTCTAATAATTATTCCTTATTACCTTCCTTGACGTCACTAAGTGGCAGCTAACACTATCACGGGAGCCAAGCTATGAGCAAATAACCTTATATTGGACAACAACATATATGAAACGCCGGCATTGCACAATGACTCCTTACACACGCAGGCAATGAAGCGGGCGTATAGAGAGATGCTTCGTGACAGAGGCACCAGAGATGCGCCCGGACTTATCGTACAACCGTCGGTAATGCCCTAGAAAAAAAATACGTTAAAAAATAAAATAAAGTTCAATTGTTTATTTCATTGGAAATAGACAAATGAATGTGGTGTTATATTACTGAATTGATAAGTACGTTCATTTCATCATCAAAAGTAAGATCATCGTGGCGATCTTTAGACAAGCCTACGCCCAGCAGAAGGTGATGTATGATTATGATGGATTTTGGATATTTGCCGACGAACGTGTTTATTTAGTAAATCTTCGATCAGAGAACTACTAGAAAACAAACAACTAACAGTGAGTACAAACTCGAGCCTAGCCATTCTATGGCTTGCGAAGTGGTGCCCCCTGGTGGGCCACTCCCGATTCCTGCAGGTGCGTTGTGTGTATATACCGCTGACGTCTATCCTGCGTACAGAGCAGCCGCCGGTCCAGCGGCCCCAGATCGACTTCTTGTCGCGCGTGTGGACGCAGTAATTATTACTGTCAATATAAAAATCCATTTACTAAAAACGCCATATTAGCAACGGCTCCATCGAGGAGAACACATGCTTTCAACAAAGAATGTAAAGTCGAAATAATCGCGTTTGGATGTGTATAGTTTTATAGAAGAGGGAAATCATATCCAAATTGTTAAGAGAATTTCTAAATTTCTTTTTTCTCAATAGATGGCGCTATTGTTAATTGATTTCATCAATCATGAGAAACTGGTGGAAATACCTTTCCGGTTCCTTTTGATCCTGGGCTGTGCTGTCGGCATGTTGGCACTGGACGTCATGCTGGCGCTCATAGAGCTGACAGAGGATGTGAAGCTCTCCGTCATCTGGTTGGTCGTCATCGGATGGAATTTCTCACTTTCTGCGTCGCTGTCTTCTAAAAGAAAAAATCTTGCTTAAAACTACTTAATGTTTTGCACAATTTAATGTAAAGTGTTACGATAAAATTGATAAACGTGTACAAATGTAGTATAATCGGATCTTTATCGGAACACGATGACACCCGAACTGCCAATCAATTAACGTATTAAATGAGTGATATTTTCATATACATTTATATGGAACTTTATTGTTAAGTGTCAAATATCAAAATTAATAATGTGTTAATTGTGACATTCTCTAAGATGGGGACTGAAGCTATTTGTGAGAGCATGATAAATACGAACTTTTTCCAAGAATTACGAAGGAAAATTTTCTGCACTATATCTGTACTTTCCATTTATTTTTGTCTCAAGTTATTTTTAATGTGTACATTTTTTCAATCCTTACCAAAGCTGGGTCCGGACCATCCGTACATGTGTGTTGGCTTACTCTGCCGCTCCAAGTTGCCCTGCAGTTGAGCTTCTATTAGTTGGAAATCGGCCTGTCTCATTGGCTTACACTGCAGATTGACACCGCTTTGACGAAGTGGTAAATTGCTAAAATAACAGAGAATTATTAAAAAGATACTCATAATGTTGTCTCTGTTTTTTCAAAGGGAAATGAAAGAGAGAACAAAATGTATTTCTACAAATGTCCTTGCCCTGGACGTCTGCGGTAAATATGTCCTGTAAAATTATTAATAATTCTAAATTCCGGGTACCATACCTTGTATCTTCTAAATCGGGTTGATTTAAAGCATCAACAAGTTCAAACAGAGTATGCAACTGTCTCGGTGTTAAGTACACTATCAGAGAACCTAACAATATCTTCACTTCAACTTTAGGACCGTCCGCTTCCTCAGAATATTTCAATTTCAGTGCTAACTCCTGTTGTCCTGTTAATTTAGCAAATACTATCGGCTCAGGTTGCTTGGCTTTCTCTTCAGGAGTAGGCTCTCTTGATCCACTTTGAGTATCTTCACCGATCACTTCCCTGACAGGATCTGATTCAATAGTTGATATGACACTTTTAGTTTCATAGAACACATCGGAGATAGCACTTTGGTAGTTGACATCCGGTGTTTCCGCAGCTTCAGACCTATCAGCTTGTGATGATATTGATTTCTCCATGGTAAGACTTCTGGCCATGGTCCTGAGTCTTGACGGGAACTCATCTATGTATAATGTAACACCGTTGAATTTGATCTTCTTGTTTGTGTATGTCGACACAATGTATGTTTTTGATTGGTCCGGGTCAGTTGTTTCCGGAACAGGCTCTGTACCGGCTTCGTCGAAGTAATCAATGCTGGAATGAAATAAGATATTTGTTATATTAGTTTTTCTAGATTTCTGCAAAATTTCAATGAAATCCATTTAGCTATTCTGTAGAGAGGTAATAACAAATATGTATCCATATAACCATACAGACATACACCTTTATAACAGCATGTTTGATATACTTCTAACGTTGAAATTATTTTAGTTCTGCCAACTGATACAGACCTACTAATATGAAAAACTAAAACTATTATTAAACTACTCTTATATATTTACATATATACAAAGACACTTACTTTTGTATGTGGATTTCCAAAGCTATCCCTTTAACACCATTTTTGGGCACATGTTCAATTCTTATCTTTGTGTTAACAAATTTGACCTTTACTCTGCTCAGAACTAAAACAGGAAGCAAATTTAATTTGAATTGGTTTGAATATTTAAGTTCAACAATTTAAATACATACCTGAATCAATAGCATGTGCAAACATTTCAATTCCCTCAACAGGGTTCGATTCCTGCGGTCCAGCTTCGTCCCTGAGACATTCAGCAGCAAGTTGCATTGACGATGACATAGATGACCACATTGACTCCAACATAGATGACACTAATAAAGTAAACTATATAAATATATAACCGTAAAAGTACAATTGTTCAGAAAAGCAAGAAAACTTTGTTTTTTTTAACACAACTTGAGAATTAATTGGCCTAGGATTACTTGTGTAGTTCTGCTCTACTGAACAGTTGTTCCCGTGAGGATTACATAAATGACATTACATGTTTCTAGCGTCAATATATACTATATTGTTTAAGTCATTTTAGTTTCCATAATATTATATGTAGTTTCTAATCTATTTATTTTTACCTGGTTCAGCTCTGACTTTTGGTTGTACTGTAAGTGATAAGCCATTGACTTCGACAACAGAGTCATCTTTTAATAATGTTGACCAAGGTATTGTGACTGTAATTTCATGCATGTGACCATCCACTATTTCCAATGGCCAATTTTGTGAGTCACCCAGCTCGTTGAGTGCCTTAAATAGATACAAATGGACTATGATAGTTTTCAAATATGCATAAAAATGTAAAAAATAATTCAAGTGTTGGTGTTTTTTCTATGAAAAAGTATACATATATTACTTCCATTTATTAAAGATTATACACTGCCAGCAACATTTTCTTCATCTTATCAATATAATTTATGCAGGATAAGAAAAGGTAAAGGAACCATATTTGATAATATTTATTTATACAAAACGGCAACAGTTAAAGTGATTTGGTACAGGTTTTTAAGTTCCATATAATCATTATGGAACCTGTTTAGTGCAAGGACCTTGTAGTTGAACCCTAACAAAATTACTTAAGCAAAAATACAATTCACTATCAAATTACGAATGATCTTAGTCTATCCCCTGAATTTGTTAAGTAACTGAATCTTTAAGAAAACTTGACATTAAAAATTGATTTTTTTATTAACTGAAAGTAAAAAAAAAAACTAAAGAAAACAATTGTCTGTATAAAATAAATGTTTCGTTCTACAGTCCTCAGTATTTCACAATTTTTATAATATCGTAATAATTATTCTAACAAACATTTTGACGTGTTCAAAGACTTCTTTGTTTAGAGGACAAAAATTAACACGTGTTTAAAAACAATTGCGCACTTAAATTTGGCGTTGAATAGATATGTAGCTTTAATAGGGAATAACAATGTTACAGAGTTTAGTTGATAAGTGATTTGTAGATATAAAGTAAAACTAATTTACCTCGCAGTCAAGGCTGACATCGCATACCGTTCCTGTTCCATTGTATAGGTCTACACTCAGCTGATCTAAAGTGAGTTTTTCTTCAAGGAAATTTCCAAGGTATCGTTGTAATAGATATCTGCAAGCCCTCTTCTTGATACTTTCAGACCATGGCAGATACCACAACATTTTAAATTATTTTAAAGATCATTACACTAAAAATTTATACTTTTGTGCGTAATGACTATTGTGATTTGATTTGCGTGTGATTGACTTTTGCACGTAAATAAACACAACGTTCCGTTTCACGTGCGAGAAATCGATACTTCAATAACAAATACAGACTAAAAGTAAAACAAAGTTATAGACTGTCAAAACAATTTAAGTTTTTATAATTAAATTGTCAGTCCAGTTTTACATTAATATAAGTCCCTAATTAAATTCTTTAGCTTTTAGTTTAGCCCTGCAGTATTGAGGTGGTTTATACAAGTTCATAGGAATTAACTGAAGAAATTGTTTTATAGGACGATTTGAGACATGTTATTTATCGTCTTAAAGTAGTCACAGTTAAAGATACCTATAATATAAAGTGATTTACATCGCCACCTTCCTAAAACACCAGATAGTTTACTTTATTTTTTTAATTCATTACGACGACAGTTGAATGGTTTAAAATTTCGCCATTTATCAAAGTAATTTGCTACCTGATAACACACGTGCTCATCTACACATTAAATAGTTACACATTCTTCGAATAAAGTTAATTAAGAAATATTATGTTGATCAAATTTGTGTTAAACGCCTATTGAACGAACACGAAACATGGTTTGTTTTGCTTCTGGTGTTATAACAATAGGTTGTGTCAAGAAACTTCTTCGTAGTTACTTATAACTGAAATAGAGAACACAGGTTGCTGATTATCATTTAAAATGAATCATGTTGTATTCGCAAGTTCGCATTATTGTTTTATGTTTTATTTAGTGTTTACAATTCTATTTAG
The DNA here is from genome assembly GCA_027563995.1 of Papilio gigon. Classification (NCBI taxonomy): domain Eukaryota; kingdom Metazoa; phylum Arthropoda; class Insecta; order Lepidoptera; family Papilionidae; genus Papilio; species Papilio gigon. The sequence goes on along the minus strand of JAODUI010000009.1, from coordinate 2,278,329 downwards.
TTTTTCAAATCAGTTTATTTTAAGAACCATAGAAGCAGTTGGATTTCCATACTATAAGTTGTTAATGAGTTTAGGGGATTGTAAGGGTAAATTACCATAATATTTATTGTTTACGTAAAAATGGATTATCTTGATAAGTTTATTGAGATTTTGTTTATTTTTCAGAGAATGTATTGTATTTTGAAAAAAAAGTTTGGTCACCACTTCGTTTAAATAGAGTTTTTGAAATTTACTACAAAAGCGATGAATGTAAGTATGTTTAAGTTTTCATTTTTTTTACATTAAAGATATATCAGATAAAGGTCAGAAAAAAAATATATAAAATGGAACTATGTTTTTTTTTCCAGCTGTTATCACAGTGTCTCGAGTCGAATTAAGGGTTATATGCAACGACACAGGAATACAAGTCTTTTCAAAAAATGGCGTCGGTTCTCAAGAATTTTCTGCTACATTATTTTTACCGACAAATCTGGCAACGACTTTTTCAACATTAACTATATTTACTTGTAACAAAATATCGTATGAAAATCGAACAAAAGTTAAGGAGTTTAATTTGTTGCCATTTTATTTGAAGCCAGTACCTTCTGATGAAGAATCAGATTCAGATGAGAGAACAGATCCACAGAGTAAAAAAAAACATTGAGACCATTTGAAATATGCATTCAGGCATTGAAGGTTTAGAAAAACGGAACGTAGTAAATGTTGAATTAAAAAAATTGCTTTGTGACAGTAGGCACCAGTGTAATCTTTGTGAGGTTTTGAACCAGCGCGGCCTCCAGTGTTGGAGCAGCATGGACTGAGCCTCTTTCTTTGAGACAAGAACTGTTTGATTTTTTTTTGTTTCTTGAGTAATAAACTGTATTCTTATTTTTTATTGATTTTTTTAAATTAGAATCTTTCTATCAAGGACAACATCCGCAGAGCAATATGTTTAGTAGCTACCTTTAATAAATTTCATTTGTTATTATTTTTTTATACCCTGAAATTACTGTATTAAATAACTTTAGAACATTTTATTATCAAGTCAACTAAGTTTAAAACCTTAAATGTTGTGTTTTCACAAAATCTCGAGATTAGTTCGAGACTTTGAAGTTAAGTGTCCCTCAAGGAAATCATGAGAAGTGAGAATTGAGAACACTAAATTAACCCTTTCAGCGCCGCTGACTCGACGCGAGTGTAACAGTGAAAATCGTAGTGGCATTGAACGTGTTAAGTTTATACTCAAACCATATATTAATTATAATTAAAGGAATTTGTGAAATGAGTTTATTTTATTTATCTATCTCTTTGCTATATTAACCTTTCTTTATCAGGTAAATTTTATACACTCAAGAGCAATAAATACGGGTCACTTAAAAATACCTATGATTTTAGAATGAATAAATCTAGAACTAAGAGTCCTAACTTTCTAAAATAAACGATGTTTTAATAGACGATATTATACCCCTAAATTGAGGTATTAACACTTCTTGGTTATTGCGAGGTTACGTCATAAAAAAACAAATTTGACAAATTGGGAAAAATTTGAAATCGAAATCAAAGAGAGACTTGCAAAGATTGAACTACGAAATGACTTCCCTTGATTTTGTTTTTGTTTAAAAATAGTTCTATGAACCATATTAATAGCAAATATTTTGTTGCTCAAAAAAGTCATGTTTTCTATGTTTTAAGGCGAGATCAGCGATTTTTTCTTTATGTCATTTTTCATAAATAAAATATGGTGATTTGTAAATTTTGTTAATTTGATTTAAGGTGTACTATATTGTCTATTAAACACCGTTTATTTGATTAAGCTGGTAGTCTTAGTTTCCAAGATATTTAGCTTTCTTAAGGCCTTTAAGTGACCCGCGTTCATTGCTCTTGACTATATATAACCTAACATTTTTTATTATTAGATCTTTAAGGAGATTATAAAAAGATTAAACTCCACAAACTTTATTATTACACGACCTTCTAAACAACGGCCATCGTAAAGTTTACAAAGAGCAAAGTTAAAACGTTAATACCACACTTAAAAGTTTTAAATTAATTTTACTCGCTTGTAATGGCTATTCTGTTTTTCATTACTTTGGGACACCCACAAGCTGCGTTAGTGCCGAACATATTTTGACTTAAAAAAAAAACATCATCTATGGTTCTGCCACTGCGAACTGTCAAAGTCAAACAATTTACGTAACAGATTATAAATACAACAGATAATTTTAGTGTTCTTATTTCCAGTTTTAAATAAATCATTTGAGTTTCATTTCAATTATTGTAAGTGTTTACTGGCTGAATACAATTAAAACATATCTTGATTTATTTATTCAAGATAATGATTTGTTAAGTTCATTATGTCAAACTCATATCCTTCAACTGTGAAAACTCGATCGTGTTAATTTTCACGTTTTACAAAATAATACTCACAAATTACATTTTATATTGTCCCTATTAACACTTTCGCTGCGAAACGAGGTCTAAATCATCCCTAATGTACCTTCCCAGTGTTGCGGCAAGGAAAAACGTGTACTTATCTGTGGTGCGAAGAGCATAACTTTGTTAAAGGAGGTGGGGTCTGATGGACCGCGTGTCGCACTAACGTCTAGACACAGAGCGGGTCGATAACACCTCGTATCGCAGGGACGGAAAGTATGCAAAAATTGATGCCGCAGCGAACGTGTTAACATACAAACATTTTAGTTTCGAGAGCCCTTAAGCGTTTCCAATGCGTAAAACTTTCCTATAGCCTGGGGGTTTTGAGCAATTAGAGATTATTTACGTAACCATGTTAGGCACTCTATCAACACTTTAAATTGATTGTTAGATTATTAATTACGAATATTAATTGATTTTCACTTTTTTTGATTTTTAATTCTTATTTATATTTTTTTTATACGTGAATGGCTACAAAGGTAGAGAAAGACCGAAGGTGTGGATGGATTTTGTGAAAGACATGAAGAAGAAGAATCAGCTGGAATGTGACGGTAGATAGAGATGGATGACAACATACTGTGCCGACCCTCCGTAAGGTAAAGGACAAGTTGATTGATTATTTTTTACTTCTTTACTTTAATTACATCTTAACTATCTTACTTATTTCTTACGTTAACATAATTATCATTAGCTCATATATGTTGCCACAAGGATTCAGTACCTACTCGCTGTATGATAGGAGCCTTAGTCAACCACGCCCTTTTGCGGTTTGGTTGACTTCACATAGTAGATTAAAAAAAAAAAACAAAATTTTCTAAATTTAAAAACTCATTTGATTTATAAACGGTTAATAAATAAATTGCAAACGACTTAAAAGATTGATTTTTAATTTAAATTCACAATTGTCAAAGTCATTTTAAGGATAGTACGTAATGTGCGCCCGCGCTGATTCCGTCCCATGTTTCAGTAACAATTTGTTCGACGTATGTAGGCGGGACGAGGAAGCCGTATTCATAGCCGGGGAGCTCTAATGTGTACGTTAGTGGGATGCCAACAGCACGGGTCCAGTCTCTCGAGGTCCCGGTGGTGAAGTACAGCACGTGAGCGGCGTTGCCAACTATGTATCTGTCAGCTTTATCGAGCGCCATCTCATCGATTGCGGTCGCCATACGAACTCCAGCTACGTGGAGAGATAGACCGTTTGACGGTAGAGTTCCTGTGTACAACATCGTGAAAATATATGACCAAAAGACCACGAAGCTATCGGTCGTTGCTGACGTATTAATGGTATTCGTATTCTCTGGGAATCTTTACACGAATATTGTGTTATATTTCCAGGTATAATAATAGTTTATACGAGAAAAGGTTCGTTTATCTTTGAACAGATCATTTCTTCGTCAATTCTAACTATAACATTTACAGTAATCACCAGCAATCTTTATTATTGTTTAGTTAAAATTAAAATTTAAAAAAAATAAATCATCACAATACCTACCATTGTTACCCCAAGCGTACAAGAACATGTTTCCGAAGCTATGTACGGAGATGTACATGGCGGCGCGGTCTAGGTTTTGTAAGACAACGTCTCTGATGACTCGGATCTCGGGCTCGGAGAAGGCCGCGGGTCCTTCATAGATGATGGCGCAAGGGTTAGCGCTGGCCGCGCTGGTGCCGAAGTAATGGTCAAAGTTGCGGTTGCCGTCCACACCGGGGCACTCGTCACTGCCTTCGTGCGATTTGGAGCGGGTTTTACGCCACATACGATCCTGAACAAAAAAGAAATGAAATACAACGACTTAAAAACTACGAAATTAACAAATAACAAAAGAAATAAACAAGACTTGTGAAATTGTAATATTTCTAGATCATGATTATTAATTAACCTACCCTTTCGTCTACCCTGTCGTCACAGGATATACTCTTTGATACATCTCTATCAGCCGTCATATCTAAATTCACACAGTTCTTACGCAAATCTTTCACACATTCCATCTGTCTTCTCTACCTTCTCTAGCTATCAATATTTAATATCAACACGGAATTATTTCAATAAAAAAGGTATCTGTTGCAACGACTATTAAAAAGTGTTATTTGAATTTAGAATTTTGTTCGTCGTAATATGATTTTAACAAAACATTACATCCATCCTTATGTTTCATATCTCCGAAAATCACGATCTGCACTCACGAAGTTTCTGTCGTTAAAACAGTATACGATTACTGTCAATTTCCAAAGCGATAGCACAGATACAAAAACTTATTGTTGTCCTTTACACTCTCATTGAAATAACAGAGACAACAAAGAAGTGAAGTTCTTAGTAGTTCAGTCACGTAAATAATAGGCAATGTTGTAACTAATATTAAAGGTCACAGTGTAATTAGTCTATCCAGTGACTCGTTAGGGAATAATAAAAACAATTTCCAAAGTAATATCAAGAGGATAATTACCTAACACTCGTAGTCTGAGAGAAATACGAGAAACGGATATTCAAGATTGAAAGAAGACAATGACTAAGCGTTTTTTTGTATAAAAATCTTAAAGATGTTAATATAATCTCAATAAAAAATTTGACGTAATAACCTAACGGTTATGGGTACGGACTAGTTGTCGTGGGTTCGAATCAAGCCATTGTACTTTTGTCTTGAACCATATTATACAAGCTTTTTCAAACTTACCTGGATGGTTACAAGAAGTATTAGTAAATTAACTAAGTCTATTAATATTTTATTAAGAAAAAAAAAGTACCGTGGTAATAGAGTACTCATATCCGTCCGGATTCGCCATTGGGATGATCACCCAGTCCAGTCTGTCCGTCAAGTTGTTGTCAACGACATCGACGACCAGCTGATGTAGAATATAGAGGGCTACAGGTGCAGTCACCCACTCGCGAGCGTGCACACCGGCGTCGATAATGATCACAGGCTTCCTCAGGTCCTCGAAGCGAGATGTCGAGATCCTCACGTACTTGATCTGACGACCTTCGTAACTAAGAGCCGCGTTTATAACCGTCACTTTGTCGGGGAACTCTTCGCCTAATTGGTCGATATAGTTGTTAATCTAAAAAGAAGAAAAAAACGGTAAATTAATGTGTGTGATCGATTTACGCCAATAGCCTTATGGTTAAGGGTAAAGATTTACTATCATCCTCGAGAGTTCGAATCCCGTCATTCGACTATTGACGTAAACTAACCTAGCACAAGCTTAGTTGGAGTGATAAAAGTAATATTAGTTAATTAACAACAATGTGCATAAAAAAAAAGTTTAATTTGTATTATTTTGAACGGTAACTATGGTCAGGAAGCTAAAATATACCTCTTCGGAGTTGTAATATGTATCCCAACTGATCGACTTTCCACTTCGTTTCGCGGCGTTTTTCCTTTGTTTGATCATTGCTTCTTCGTCGCGGAGAATACTAAAAAAAATAATTATAGCGGTATGGACACATTCATAATAAGAATTTTAAGAAGTGTTCATGCATTGATACGAAACTATCGTTACTTACTTGGCCAGATTATCAATAACCTTAGTATAAGTCATTTGTTTGGTATCGAAGTACTGTAGCCATTTCTGTTTCTCTTCCGGTGCGAGTCTGACTAAAGCCTCAAGGTTACCGGAGGCAGAGCGCGCGGCGGGCGTCGCTGAGATGATGTCGAGGTGGGCCTCTAGCGCGCCGATCTCATGGCTCGGTCCCGCCACGCGATATAATTGATGTCTGTGAAAATTTGAACGCAAGCAATACTTTAAGAACAAACAAAAATGTCTTTATGTGAGGGACAGAGAAAGCGGCCGTTTACGGGGGGTCTTTGCTTTGGTTATTTTTAATGACGTGGGGGTGGGGGGTCTAGATGGTTATTATGTCAGTTACTTTTTTTACATATATTGGCAACCAACAGATTTCTATGCTTCTATACACGAATCATTAAAAAAATTAGAATACATTTGTAGAAAAATTCATATACCAATGTTTACGTTGTCATGGGAGTGGGGTGGGGGCGTATGAGGGGTTACGAGATTTGTTAACTTTTGCTGACAAGAGGGAGAGGGAGGTGAATAATTGTAATAGATCTGCTTACGTAATACTTGAACGGCCCCAAAGAGGCATCATTTTGATTATATCAAGTTTTGTCAACTATCAGTTATCAAACAATCGTGTATTTAGAGGAAATTGTTAGACGAAACTAAGTTAAGCTCAGTCAGTACCTAGAGCTCTTAAGTCTTCCAGTTAACGGGCGCAGAAATGGTCCGCGCAAGGAGCCGTCCGAGTTATGGAGTAGCGTTGTATAATTTACATTCAATTTACCCTCGTAACTAATATTAAACTTGGTCAGGCGCTGTGTTAACTACATGTGCAGCGAGAACACTAGGACTGGATGCTCTTGGCATTGTACCAAACTTTATCATTAACTTTGCTCAATTCATGTTCTTAACTAACCAATTTGATAGTTAAAACAATAATATGTATAATGCAATTAATATTTATATTAGAAAGAACTCAATTTCTTAAAGACTTCATTTGATTGGATCTTAAATTTAGTGATAACAAAGTACAACGGATGGGAGAGTGCGAATCTAGTAATACAATATGATTTAAATTTAGCTATGTATTGATTCTCCTGGATGGATGGAGAGAACTATGCTCGTGGTTTCTCCAAGAGATAAAATCTTCGAAGTTCTTACTCTGAGAACCAAAAGTGGATGACATGGTTTTAAAAATCTGTAGCCTGAAGTGTCAATGGGCCGGTCACATCTGTCGGGGCAGTAACGCTAAGTAGGGTAGGAAATTGCTGGAGTGGCTAAGGTTGAGGACCATGAGTGAGGCGTTCTCCTTCCACGTGGAGCGACGACATAGTGGGGACCACAGTAAATTGTTGGATGCGGTAGGCGGAGGACCGCATACTGTGAAAGGCCTGTGTCTGGCAGTGGGCTGACAGTGGCTGATGATGATTGATTTTCTAATGTAAGAAATACTTGAGCTTTAAAATTCTATAATAAGATTTGTTTTAGCGCTATGTGTCAGACGTGTATGTTACTGCATTCTAATCTAATAAGTCATGATATCTAGAAATTTCCGTAATACTAAACAATAAAAAAGTTATATAACTATACTGATTAGGTTTGGTATCTTTTTATTGTATATCGTTAGGTTTATGGACGTGGCGGAAAAAGACGTAAGGGACCACAAAATCCGGGACCATGTCGAGCGGGGCAAAGGAGAGTATGAAGATTTTTGTTAAAGGCCGAGGACTATATTGGTTCGTTACGTCACTTGAGTGTAAAAATTGTATGGTATTCTATAAGCTATGAATTCCAACTATAAAGTTAATTATTATAATAAATATCGACCAACCTCAAGAAGGAAATCCCTACACTTATCCGTACCTTCCCGTACAATCGCAACCGTTCGCAGTGTCCCACTTTATAAAATTGCCTTGTTCGCAAAATTAACGAATGAGTAGCTCAAAAACTGGGATAATAGTAAAAAGCAATTAGTCGTCTACCTACTGTGACCAGTGACCGACTTTTCTTTTATTTTAAAAATTACATCCTATTTACTAGTGTGCCAGCGTCGTCGACTCAACGTACGAAACGTTCAAGCAACTGTGGCTTTTAACACGTTCGCAGCGGTACCAATTTTTGCGTACTTTCCGACCCTGCGGTACGAGGTGTTATCGACCCCCTCCATAACTAGACGTTAGTGCGACACGCGGTCCATT
>JAODUI010000009.1:2244131-2270103 GCA_027563995.1 Papilio gigon | reverse complement strand
ATATATAGATATATTCTGCAATACATAACATACGAAACATAAGTCCAGGCTGCTACGAAATTGTCTTCATAAAAGCTATGCCCTTTGCACCACAGAGAAGTACACGTTTTTCCATGCCATAGGGAAGTTACATTAGGGATGAATTAAATGTTTCACAGCGAACGTGGTAAGGTGGAACATAGCGAACGGACGCGGTGGTACGTAATTCTATATTTATAGTTTTATTCTAATCATAAATCGAAACATGCGTGTTAAAGTAGGCTTTGTTCCTCTGTTTGTACATGCACGAGAGGTATCCGATGAGGAAAATGGTTCGGAACTGATGAACAGAAGGAAATTTATTCCGGAAGACCTCGTTACGTGTAGGGTAAACAATGTTACTATTGCTTATTAAAAGCCCTTAAGGGCCAAGGCGACTACATGTCTCATTACTTAGTTTCGTGACTCTATAATTTTGTATTCGATATTAAAATTAATAAAATTGCCTATACATTTGACATATAAAATGAACAGAGAAGGGGATTTATGAAAAAAACGTTATTTCCCTTTCCTATGCGTGCACTCCCATAAACTTCAATTCATTTTACCATTTTTTCACTATATGAAAAGAGTAGGCAGGGAAGAATAACTTGAATTTGGTCTCCGCCACGCTCACTCGTCAGTGCGAAAGTAGAAAATACTTTTACTTCATGTCTATCATCATCACCCCTTGTCCGTTCACTGCTAGACATATAGGCCTTTCACAATGCCTTTTACAGTATGCGGTCCTCCGCGTTTTGCATCCGACGACTTCCCGCCGTCCGCATTAAGTCGTCAGTCCGCCTGGAGGGTGGGCCCCGACACTCCAACAATTTTGCTTCTCTACCTAGCATCACTGGCCTGACAGATGTGAGCGACCCATGTCTATCGTATGTGGTCATTCGTGCAGCGGGTTTAACAAGAAAAAAAGTGTAACAAAATTATATTAAGTTATTTCTTACCCTTCATATTTCTCATGTGTACCGTGGGCACAAGCCACAGCCAGTAACAGGACACACAGCACCGATCGCGCCATCTCACTTCACACTGACCCTAATCTTCTACCGTATTTACTTTAATTCGCTCCCGATAACTAAAACTTCTTGTATCTTTATTGTATCTTAATCTATCGCTGATTATTCGATAAAATGGATAAACTACTAGCTTTGATGTATCGCTTCATGATTATTTTTACTACACTTTTCCATGTATACAAAAATTTACAGGTTCCCTTATTTTCAATAGAAATGTTACGTAATTACAAAATTTACTCAACTCGGTGCACTCTTAAGAATGTTCCAGTAATTCTGTTTTCAGAAATATTGAAAATATTAAAGAATGTAAAAATAATAATCGTGTAATGTTGTGGATTATTTTTATCATTTTATTTTATTACCGTATTCATAGATTATTGTTATGATGCGGTAATTATGTTGATATAGGAAATGTGCCAAGTAAAATATAAGTGCACTAAATGTTAAAAGTAAACAGCTTTCCTTTGAGTAAATAAACATGTTAATAATTTTATTAGAAGTTTGCCTGTTCACGATACTTATATTATAAAAATAAATATCCATATATATGAGAGGTTATAATGAATTAATATTTTTATTTGAAAAAAAAATCAACGCGTTTATTTACAAATAGAGTTTTTAAGGTACTTATTGTTTTATATTTAACTGATGAAAAATTAAATAACTATACTTCTAAATTAACATTCGCATGTTCCAAATAAATTTATAATAAATTATCGATAGCGTCCTTTTAAAACCAGAATGTCTCCAAGCGTAAATAATTGGATCGCACACACTGTTACTTACGCCTAAAATATAAAGCGGTCCCAAAGTTAATATTTCTAAAGGTATGCAATCGTAACCATTCTTGGTGATATCGCATTTTACGTACAGTATTATCGCAATATAATAAGGTGTCCAAGTACCTACAAAACATAAAAGTATTAAAAATACTGTTTTGACAGCTTTAATTTTACTCGGATGGTTGTTGACCGTTCTTGCCTTTAAGTGACTGGTCATTTTTAAAAAGTAGTTTGTTCTTTTTTTTCGGACAATTTTTTTCTTTTTATTCTCACCAGTCAGATCGATTGTTTCATAATGGTTGTCAACAAAGTCAGTGACAGTTTGCGATGTTAATGTTATGGTTATTGTTGTTGAGGATTCGTGGATTGGAGAATTGATACGTTCATCGTATTTGAATGCTTCGTTTATATAAGATATGGTATGACTGTCTTGATATTCTCTAATCCGGTCCACAGTTTGCACGGCGCTGCGAAGTATGATGATGTACAAAACGCACACCATAATGATAACTGATAATGCCATTAGTGACACGATAATAAGGAGTGGCGGGGGGAAGACTGCGATGTACCAACACCTGTAACCTCTAAAAGTGCTCCCCGTCCAGCCCATAGCTGGCAGACTGGCGACAAACAGACCTGGAATATGACGTCAACATTAAATTTGCATTAAAAAAAATGTGTCAAAGGACGCTAACGTGCTGCCAACTTTTAATTTAAAATATTAAAACAATAAATTTACTTTATTTTGACATGAAATAATCATTGCAATATTTTTTGAGTTCAGTAAACTTTGACAACAATGTTAATTTAAATACCAGCAAAGCATTAAGTAGCTAACAGAATATGTTTTTTACTTTTAATTTTTTATCTACAAAATTATATGGCAATACATACCTTTTCTCATACTATTAAATACATAGACTGTAAGAAATGAACATTAAAATATAAACGGTTTTTTATTACATTTAATACAATGTGTACTGTTAGTTTGTGCGTGCGAAAATCGTATTTTAGTTTATAAAAAGTTATATTCAGAGTCGAAAGCAACTTTCATTGTGAGACACGTTAAATTAGTACACATTTATTTAAATACATTGACAAATAGTTCAAACGAATTGTTAAGAATCACGATGAGCATTTAGACTCAGTCTTTGTATATACGATCACGTGATGACCAACTAATTATCCAACTACACTCGAGAGCAATAAATACGTTTCACTTAAAAATACCTATCTAGAATTAATTAATTTAGAACTAAGTATGCTAGAGAATTAAAATATCGCTATATTTTAATTTAAGGGGTATTATATAGTCTGTTGAATATCGTTTATTTGATTAAGCTAGCATTTTTTTAAGCTTGTTTCTAATATTGTAGGTTTCTATAGGTGTACCGCATTCACTGCTCTCGACTATAGCTTATCTTTATGTCATGTCGTTCGGAATAAAAAAAGTATAGCCTAAAATTGGTATAGTAAATGACCGTATTCGCTACCTCTTTAGAAACTTGAGCAATTTAAAATGTATTATTTTATATAAAAATAGTTTACATTATCAAAGGTAAGGATTCTTGAAAATATTCTTAATGTACTTCTGGAAATACGTCTTGATGCTTTGCTGGAATCCTTTATGCCACCAGGCATAAATCAAAGGATTCAATATGTTATTACAAAAAGCTGTGACCGCGAGAGGGCCTCGCAACAATATTCTCATATCCATACATTTTGGATTCGTTAGTTTCTCCTCGCAGAATACGTAGAAAATAGCAGTTATGAAAAACGGTATCCACGTCATTATGAAACTGCCAGTCGTTAACATCACTATTATGACCGCTCTTAGTCTATTGGGCTCTTTCATCTTCTCCTTATAGCGGCTCGTACATTGTGCTATCGCTTTTGCAATTTTATGAGGAGATTGCTTGATATCAGCAATTGATTCATTTATGATCGTCGAAGTACTGATAGTGAGGAAACTAGTATCGAATACACGTTTGTTGGATGTTTTCGAACACGTTATGTGATTATTTAAAATGCCATCGTCACTTTGTTCGTTGCTAAGGTTATCTGTGCTTCTCGATTTATCTTTTTGTGTGTTAAATTCTTTCCTACGTTCATCGGCCGTGTCGAATGAAGCGCTTCTTTTGATTTTTGTGACGTTTATTTTTCTAGCAACTTTAACAGATTGTGTTGTTTTATAATTTCCGTGTCCGCGGTAGGCTCGCAATTCTGGCGCGTTACTTGATGATTTAATTCTGACAGTTTTCAAAGTGTTATTAATCTGTTTTGCGTTTTTTAAAGCTTTAAAAAGGATAATGGTATATAATACTGCTACTAATATAATTGGTATTAGACTTAAAAGTGAATTTATCAGTATCAAAATACTAGGAAATAGTGAAACATAGGTGCACATATAATCGATTTTGTCGTCGTTCACCAGGCCGGTGACGGGCATGAATCCAAGTGTTAAACCTGTAAAGTAATACGTGCAGTAAGGTGCGATGTTATAGACAACACGAAGTGTTAGACATTGAACATTAAGACCTAAGTAATAAAGTTCAGATTGCATACCTATCATCCAAATGCACATTATGATTATCCTCACTTTGGTGGTGTTACACCATCTTTGATAGTATAACCCGTGTAATATGTAGATGTACCGATCCACGGCGATCATGCCGACGCTGAATATTGACACTATCGCTGGACACACCAGCATTCCTATTGACAACATTAAATTACGCTCTTCATTGAGTTACACAGCAGTTTTAATATTTAATAAAGGACTCGGTAAAGTTTTTTTTTAAATAGTCAGATACATGTTCGTCTCGTTTATATTAATAGTCAACTCTATTGACTTACCAATTTGAAATATGCATAGCGTGTTTGAGCTGGTGGCGGTTTCGACGGTGACGCCGAAAATGATAGAGATTCCGATGATTGTGTCGGCGAGGGAGACATTGCCGAGAAGAAGATATGTACTCTTCGGTTGTTGACCTAAAACACGGAAGAATATCAATTAGCTCTGTCCAGCTAGACTGACCTATATCTAATTTACTACGTGTTACAATTAAACCAGCTGTAGCTGATGTATGGGGAGTAAGAAGGTTGCCACGAAAAAGTTTCATTTAAAATCTATCCGTTACTATGCAAGGATTCGTTTAGCGAAACATATTATGTTAGTCATGTATACAGTATGTTGTTTAATCACTCTAAGTGTAAGCTACAAGTTAGTTTGTTTAGATTATTTATTCCATTAGCATTTGAAGTGTGCTGTGAACAAACAAACTCCTTATACATTTGGAATGTTATGGCCGTGTACGTGGCAGCGTGTGGAATATTCTTGATACTATAGTTTGTTTTTTAATTCATCAAAGTGTAATGTTTTCGACTCGTTATGCCAGCGAAAAGAAATTTTACGCTTGATCATTTAACTACAAAATGAAGTTCCAATATGTTATTAATAATTTACTTGAATACTTTTTCGTACAAGCTTATAAAAGATAACTAAATATTTGAAATATAAAGTAAAAAAATAAACCTGGCCAGTAACATTATAGACCTAACGAAGTAACGTAAATACGATAAACGAACTTTTATTGTCAAACGTATTATAATGTTTTTAAAATAAAATGTTACAACTTTTTGTTGCGTGTTTTGGTGTTTGTGTTTTGTTCAAATGTTCATGGTTTTGGCATGTACGTGAGCCAAATGTTTGCATTCGATCGGTTATGTGAACCGTTAACTGTGTAGCTATGTTTAAAGCGTTATGACACATGTGCCATTTGACTGGTTATCACGTGAACCTAATATCATGCTTAGTGGCAGGTTTTGTGTAAAAAAAAAAGTCGGTGACGGTATGTTGTCAGCGTTGTGGACACTTTTAAGTGTTATCCATTAGTTTAAGATGAGTAAATTAGTTACCATGGCAACACAGAGGTGGTATACAGTGATAATTTATTTCTATTTGACCAGGGTCGAATAATAGTTGACGCCTAAACATCGTTATATCGTACATAACTAAAAAGTATAGGTTTTAACTAAAACTTAAATATATTTTTTGTAATGTTAATTTTAAGATCGCCGTACAGACGATCTCATGTCGACTTTCCGGATTTCCATTAAGTTCTTTTTCCAATGTATCAATAAATCTCTATCAATGGTTTGTAAAAAACACAGTTCATTCGTTTGACATTAATAGCCAGTAATAAATTATAGTGAAAAAAAAATGCGTTAGAATCGTGGTTCAACAACAGTCCAAATTATAAAACAGCCTTCAAAGATTACATCACATTTTTTTTTTAAATCGTCTTTCACTTCCTACGGTGTGAAGAAATTATTGACCCCATTTCAAACGAATTAAAAATTAAAATTAAATAATAATACTATTGACTACTAAGTAAAATTGAACATAAGGGAACATCCTGAAAACGTAATTATTTCTCTGAAATATTAATTAAAAAAAAAAATTGGTCGCGGTATGTAAAGAACGGTATCATTAGACTTTCGTAACATCCTATTAAGAGTAATATTTGTTTTGTATAGGGATTTAATTACCTTTTTTAATAATGAGACCACTGGAGATGACCACGGTGAGGTTGCTGAGGAATATCACAACACCAAACACATAAGCTATAGATTTATAAGCACTAAGTTGTTCTCTTTCCCTGGTTCTGTACGCTTCGTACAAATCAAACAGATGCGTCTGCGTCACTTCACTACGATTAGTATAATTAGTAATGTCATCACTTAAAAAATCCGTCACAAGTTTCGTCAAAGCGTTACCCGTTGAATTGTAACTCATTGTACCCGCTGTCACTAAAGTAAAGTCAATTCTTCGTAACGTTTGAATAAATCATTAAAAACATACGCGCGTCTCGTGCGGCGCATGTCAATATCGGTTCACGGTTCGGAATGAGATGATGCCGAACATTGCGCTTGAGGATAATACAAAATGACAGAGTTTTGTTTATTATAATGAGGTGATTTACATTTTTATTGTTCCTCGGATGGTTATCGGAAAACAAATGACATTGTTCATTAAATCTTATTTATTTTATTATTTCTTAAAAAATAGTTAGAACTCAATTGTTATGGCTGTTAAATTATTAAAACTTTCATGAGACGTTACACTATAGATGTAACGACGGCTTAATTCTTAAAAATAGAAAATGAAAAACTTTTTATTTCACAAAACCTCTATCAAATTTTCGGTGACGCTCTGCTTACTGCTGAATACAGCACGATAGTTCACTCGCCCTTATGAAGGACCCCCGACGAGTCCGCAACTAGTCGGTACACCGATATCCATGTGAGTTAGTCGTTATTATAAGTAGTAATGTGGTTCGAGGTAGCAGTAATCTTTTAACAGATTATATTGGCTTAAGAAACCACTACGTGTATTGTACGGACTCTAAGAAGAAAGGATTAAAGATGTACTGACCACCTATTGACTTGGTCTGCTATCTCTAGCACTCGAACTTAAGTAAGCAAAGATAGCAATTAAATCCTCTTTTTTCAAAATAACATTTATTATACCTCTATTTTTTTTTTCACAACTTATGAGTTTTACTTCTTTTCCTTTCTCGACATAAAAGATGACTTTTGTACATTTATCAAACCAAAATTAACTTTTAAATTATAATGATTAATTAAGCAACATGATAAATGAAACCCTTTATTGAAATAATAAATAATATGAATATTACACTTGACCCGAACTCGCAATTTTGTAAGTACGTTGAACGACCGTCAATAAATGACAAGTTTTATATTTACGTGAGTTATGTTTATTTTAGAATGAATTTCAAGTCTTGATTGATGAGAGTTTTAAAGATAAAAAAGCTCATAATTAAATACGTTTAATTAAACACGACCTCATCGAGCACTTACAGGGTTGCCGGTTCATTAATTTAAGTGTGTGTTTTATTTATTAATTTAAAGAAAACCATTTCAATGCGTGATATGGGTGAAGTAGTAAACTATGTGTACTTCATATTAGAAACATTAATGCAACGCAGGAGTGTTTTGAAAACTAAAATATGGCATAGTAAAGGTACTAGGAGACGTCAAGTTACTGGAAGAGCCATTAGTATAATAATCAAGGGTATGTTTTCAGATCTGGTGGTTGAGACTTCGAATTCCGCCATACTATGTTGTAGTAAACCATATTCAGGTGAAGCCTACCTTAGTCGTGATGGTACAAGAAATATTAATAAATTAAGAAATGTGCTTATTAAAAAATAAATGTTTTTTTTAGGCTAACGAATTTTCTCGCTAATTTTTTATGGCATTTCCTGTAATTTACTATGGAGATTAGGTCTTAGGCCTTAGGTCAGAGAAAGTTTTATAAATATACCTATTATTAGGTTTAAATATACTTAACGTTTCTCATACACTGGAGAACATACGTTTTGAATTCGAAATGAAAGCTCTTTTATTTCCTTTTTTTTTTAATAAACACTCCTAACAAAAAATTGGAAAAATATAAAATGAAAACTGTATAAATAGCTGGCAAATTGGAACGCAACTTATCCTTTCATTGTCATCTGTCATATTCACTTGACACTAATGATAGTTTATGATAGGTTATGTTTATATGTTTTATAAAAATAGAAATTAAAAAATACTTGAAGTTTAACTACACAATTTGCGAAAATAATACAGTGATTTTGTCAGCATGTTAAGTTTATCAGTTTTAAAACAGTTTTCCAGGTAATTGTTTTGTGACGACAAAACGTAACCTACTTGTGAACTGAAAACATTTGGAACTAATTTTTACAAATATTTTTAGATTGTCGTTATCTGCACCCAAGGCAATAGTTGTAAGTCGGAATATTTTCACCGCACCTGCATTACAATTTAGAATTACTGATCAATTATGGTATGGTAATATTTGGATTACTATTAAGTCTCTAACTACTTAACTATATAGCTATTGAAAATTGAATTTATGCTCTTAGTGCGGAGCCTATGAAAAAAAAGAAGAAAATGGACCCTGCTATAATAAAAGCACGTGAAGATAGACGTCGTAAGAAATTGGAAAAACAAATTAGACGTTTGGAAAAGAATGCCAGACAATTGAAGCCTATTGAAGAATTAGAAATTCCCTTAAATGTTATGGATCAAATTAGGTACCTTGCTTTATTTATTCATTTTTGTTAATTCAAATTTAGAATTAGTTACAATGCCAGTATGAATTTTTCACATAAAATAGAAGCCACTGGGAAAGTCTGTGATATTCAACAAGATTGTCTGTACCTAAGGTTATATCCATTAAAGTAAATTTAATATAATGTTTA
This sequence comes from Papilio gigon, assembly GCA_027563995.1. Taxonomy (NCBI): domain Eukaryota; kingdom Metazoa; phylum Arthropoda; class Insecta; order Lepidoptera; family Papilionidae; genus Papilio; species Papilio gigon. Next base: position 2,260,974 of record JAODUI010000009.1, on the reverse strand, counting down.
AAACATGTGAAATCTTTTTTGTTATGTAATGTTTAATTGTGCAACTGATATCGTTTTTTCCTTGATTTAATTTATTGGCATTACAGAGTTTCTGCATAAGCTATTAAAATATATATTTAATTTCACATTATTTTAGCAAAAGGAAAAGAGCTGAAGTGAAACTTAGTGAACAGGGTGTTGAGGCTCGGGCGCTGTTACAAAAAGAATGGAGTCGGTACAAACACACAGAGTACATGTCAACTGTTGCACAAATTGACAAAATCATGGCTGCACAGAAACGGGCATTGGATATGCTTTTTCAGGTTTCAGAGGATTTGTACAACGAAGCTGTAACGGTATGTTAATTATTTTAGTGTTTTTATTCAACTGACTTGAGAACGTTTTGTATATAAGTTCCATGACAGTCCGCAACCTTAACAACTAGACTAGATTTGACCGATCATCACTTCACATCAAAATATATCCTTCGTCTGACATACTTTTCATGCTGTAAGTTTTTTAAAGATAAAGAATGAAGCATAACCGTTGTTTGAAACTTCATGGGTACATGATGTTTTAGCAATGTTTTTATATTACGTAAAATGTGGTGATTTTACTCTACCCATAATCTGTCATTTTTTTTCGGCACAAAGTAATATTCATATTTTCAGAATACTGTCTTCAATTCAGGTATAAAGTGAATGATTTGTCAAATTAAATGAAACGGGTTATTGTTAATTTGATCATTAAATTTTCATCATCATTTGGAAGATAAACACATATGATATCTCATTTTAGCAACCTTCCTTAATTTCGTGTTTTTTTTGGAAACCGTCTCCAACTCTCAATCTACATTTGTTAACACTGTTCATTCTTTTATTATAATTTGGGCTTAAATATAATTTTTCTAGCCTATTATGATACAGTTGGTTTGACCTATAATTGCATTAATATTGCCCATTATAATTTCTGTTATAGTTAAATAGATTTTATTGTTCGATTAAATTTAATTGTTTTCAATTTGTGATGTGCCTCATGTTTAATATTAATGTTTCAATATAATTAGCATAATTACTTTCATGATATGCATTACAAATGACAATTTTCATTATTCAAGTTAATACATTGGTAATGAAATAAAAATTTCATTTATAGTTCTTTTAATCACTTAAATCCTTTTTTATGAAACTGTTATTCTATCTTTGTGACCATAGAGTAATCCCTTACAATGAATACTTAAAATCATAAACAATAATTAATGATCAACCACAATGTATCAATCTACAAGGTTGGCAAAAAAAAATCAAATATAAGTTGAGTATGTCAGAAATTTATTAGCATATGAAGGCATCGGAACAGACCTATGTTCAGTACTGGAAGGATAAAGGTTGATGAGCTGTCATTTACACAAAATTGTTTATAAGTGTCAAAATTAATTTACTTAATACTTTAAAATTAGTAGCTTGATTGTAAATTGTCAACAATTGGTTAGTGACTTATTAAATGTATGTATGTAATTTTGTTCACAGCCGGATCTAAAACTGATACCTTACAGCATAAAGGGTCCCGTGGCGACTCCGCCCGTCAAGAATTACGACTCTCCAGACGGAGAGTACATTGATGTTTCTAAAAAGTGGAATAATTAATTCTCGTTTTTTAATTAGCTTTAAATAGATTGTTGATAAATAAATACATTTAAATTTTCTAGTTTTTCATTTAAAATTTCTGTTAATAAAGAAGACATCAATCTGGTGTAATAGTTTAAGAAATGAAATCAATTATATTGCAGTAGATTTTGTGTATGCAAATGCTTATATTCTGATGTATTTGAACATAAAATCAGTCATCGGTAAAATTGATTTTTCACGCTTGATTAGAAATACTTTGGAAGTTAACATTCGAGTCTTGTTCAATTTTATTTATTATCAATGTATCATATTAGAACGTTATTTTTAAAACAATTATATAAGAAAGATGAAAATGATATTGGAATTAATTACTTGAAAGTAAGTATTGAACACTTAAATACTGTTATAGATTTATATTTATATAAGGCGGGAGGCGTATACTCGATTGCAGCAGAGTCCTACGCTATAACGGGGACGTGATCTGATGGATACTGCCAAAGTGTTCTCTCCGTTCGGCCTGCCTTGAGTGCGTTGACGTTGCAATGCTGACATTAGTGTTGTACAGATGGCGCTGGTGTTGCGCCGATTGCTACATATATAAAATATTTTGATATTTTTCAGTGTGCATATTGTTGATTATAGCACAACTATTAATTTGTATTCATGCACACGTTATGACGTCAGAGTTAGACGAAGTAATATATGTGAACAATCCAATCGAAGCTGGGTTACCTAGTCACTGGGTACCTCTCAGCGTTATAAAAAGGGTAATAGAAATGCGTGCATCCGCAGTCAATAACTGGACGACACGCAAAATCAAATTAAAGCATACACTACCATTATCATTATTTAAAACAAGAAGAAGTAAACATAAAACTGTAACTAAACATAAATTTATATTGACATCAAAAGATAACAATTCACAAAATAATGAGTTAACTGGCAAAAGTATAAAAATCGATTCGGAATTTATTATTAATATAGAGAAGAAAACTAAAGGAATAGAACATACGACAATCACATTAAAAACGACAGATAACAATTCCTTACATAGTAAATTCAATGCTAAAACAACCGAAGTCTACAATGAGAGTTCAATAACCTTACCTTCTACAACTAAAGCGCCAACGACTTGCTCGTCAACCCAAGAAACTGAAGAACTCACCGAGGTCGTCACATCTAAAACTACAATACCCATTTCACAATTTTTATCTACGCACGTATCACGTGCTGATATTTCAAATAATAAAAATTTATATTCAACATTACAAACATCTTCATCAAGTGCAAGTAAAACTTTCGAACCGACTACAAGCGTTGCTGCAAGTTTATCACATACTTCTGAACCGACTACAAGCATTGTAAATTTACCACATGCTTCTGAACCGACTACAAGCATTGTAAATTTACCACATGCTTCTGAACCGACTACAAGCATTGTAAATTTACTACATACTTCTGAACCGACTATAAGCACTACCGATTTTATAAGCAGTTCCGAACCGACAACTGCGCCTCTAATTATAACATCCTCGCAATTCACAGAAGTTACTACAGGTGAATCGTCAGAAAGGTCTGATACTGGAAATCCGTTTTATTAAGTTGTGAAAATTAGATTAAAGTCTTCGTATATCGATGTTTCTTTCAATTAACATGGTACCGCGGCAACTCTTATTCGATACAGAAAAATGTGTAGTGTTTTGTTTATTGTAAACGTTTTTGTTTTTTGAAATACAGCAGAACTAAATTTTTTTATCATATGTATACTTAGATGTTTTGATTTTAAATTAGGCAGTAGATAATCATATTAAAGAGAAAATAGTAATGTTGTCTATGGAATTTCTTATTATTAATGAATGAGAATAATGATTCAATAACAATTTACAGAAGGGTAATAAAATAATCAGGGTATTCTGTTCATCATCATTATCAGCCTAATGTAGTCCACTGCTGAACGTAGGCCTCCCTCATCGATTGCCACGATGATCGGTCAGGTGCCGCCCGCATCCAGTGCACTCCCGCAACTTTGACCAATTCATCGGTCCATCGTGCGGGAGGCATATCCAGGCGTTCTGTTACTTAAGTAAAAATGAAAAAGCATTGTGAGTTAATAAATCAAATTTAATAAGTATTTTATAATCAATGTAGTAATTAATACATGTTATTAGAAGGTAAATTAAGAGGGTTAAATCTTATTTTTTCCTTGATTTGGTTTGATTTTCCCGAAATTTCCGCAATAGTATCCAAGCTTTATGCACATTTGACAAAGATCTCTTTTATGGTCCTGGCTGTCGCTTGGTATTTTTGTAAAGTCCGAGGGGCGCAATTCTCTCTGAAGAAATTAAAAAAAAAACTGTTGAATGCTACAAAATTTAAATTAATCCACGGCGTCTTCCGAAATATGGCGGTTCAAGGTCATTAGCGTCACCTAAAAGTGTATTCAACGCGCCTCGCACGATATTGTGAGACGCCATGATATTTGACATAATATTATAACCTCAAAGGCATGAAAACAATGTTCAAATTTCACTTCAAATCCTTGCAGTTTTTTTTAAAATACGTTTTAATAATCCATCCGAACTTAATATAGACATTTTTCATTAAGAATTAGTAAACTGTATTAGTTTTTTTACCTGATTGAACGGGTAGACGGGTCTGTTACATCGGCTGCAACGGCTGAAAGTATTTGCCCAGCTAAGTCTGCTGGTCCAGAACCGACCGCACTTGGAACATTTGTATTCTCCGTATAAAGCTTTTGGTTTTACTTCTGATTGCTGCTAAAAGAATAATATACTCATAAATTCTTAACCGTCATAAAGTTTTGACATATAATTAATAATCTGTTATAAATAAAAAATAAATGTTTTTTTTTTCTAATACGACACAGAATATTATACGATGACCAAAGCTACTGTAAGTAAAAACAATCAAGAAAAAAAAAACCTACCCTGCGGGTGTACGGCACATGCGCAGTTATTTCACCAGTCGCCTTAAAAGTTTGTTCACTTGAAAAATTTTGACGTGTTCCAGAACGTGAGGGTTCCGACGACTACAAGCAAAGATTGACATTTAAAAAACATAGTTAAATGATAAAATTAATTTAGTTTCGAGTAAACTTACCCCATGTGACCAAATGCAACCCATTGTTTATTCAAAAGTCAAATATTTGGAACGAATTGAATTTCATCTGAGTGAAGAAACTAAATGAATCGAGACGCACGAATACTATTTAACACTAACGACGACTAACTATGTCAGCGTAATTTGATAGATGTAAATGTAAATAAATAAATATATATAAAGAATAATTGACTAACGGACTTGACGCATGCAGTAGTTTACGAAATGCCTAGCATGCATTGTCTAAACTACTGAGCATTGAGATTAGAAATTTTTTATGTACATTTCTACTCATAGATAATTGGTACGTATGTACTAAGTGAGAATATTACTGAATTCAACACAAGACATTTAAATTGGAAAATGACATCTGTTCAGAGTTATGTACAAGGAGAATTAATTAATATTACATACTAACACTTTTTAGAAAAAAAAAAAAACTAAATGAATAATTCAGGTTTTCTAATAACTTATTTAAACGGCTGAACTCGCGGGCAGTAGCTAGTATCTAACATAATGCCGAGTTTGTTTAAAGGGACATTCCTTGAGGCGGCAATATAAAATGTTGCCATTAATAAAATAAAATGTTGCAGCATCAAACATTTTCTTTATCTTTTTGATAGGTTGCCAGTAATTTTTTAATTCATATGTTTATAAAAATAGAACAAAGTTAACCTTACTTCTACTACTTTTCTTTACATTTATGCGTAAAGCCAAAGGGTGCTTGCGTGGCGGTTTTTATGCCAGATTCCAGTCAAACCCTAAACCATAGACACTACAATTTACGCTTATGTAAGCTTCGAAATGTTTATGGCTAAAAACCCTTGTCATATAACATGAAACTGTTTTAATATTATAATTACAAAACCACTTAACTAACTAATATCATATGTTAATATAGTCATAATGAATGGCATTTTTTTTTAATTTAGGTTTGTAATCTAAACAATGATACTGCATCGTTTCCTACCATAGATATGGTATTCATTTTTACTCTTTGACATTGTTACTTTTAACTATATAACTAGTTTTTCTATAGGCACCTACCTAACCTATAAAAACAAAGTCAGATTTCTTTGCAAAAGTTAAATGTTGAATAGGGTAAAATTGTCACAAAGTTATTTTTAAGTTGTGCGTATTCAATCCCATGTTGAGACATAAATTACAACGCGTAAAGGGAACGTAACTGCAATAAAATATATTTTAGGCGTGTGGGTATGCTTTTAAAGGATTTCAGAGTCGCAATATATAACATTGGGAAAGGGATTGAATACGTTTACGGAATGCTTAAGTTATTACATATATTGTACATCACCATTTATATTGTAATTAAAGCAGTTTTGAAGTTATATTATAATATACTAAGTAAGTTGTTAATGTAAAACGGTTGTCTACATTTAAACACATTGTAAAAATTCCCCAAAGATTTTTATTTATTAAAAATATTTAGTTAATATCTGTTTTATTTTAGCTAATCAGTAGGCAGCTTAAGCCGTGTTTTAAATGACAGAAACGGACAGAAATTTGTTGTTCAGTAAATGTACCAAAAAGTAATGTTGGTGCTCCTCAGATGTATGCGCCGAAACATCGCCTCGCTTCACCCTTGCTAACCGTTCTAAGTCATGTATTTTGAACAATAAATTTGTGTATATAAAACTATAGACATGTGTAAGAAAGCATTAACCTGTCTTTTAGATTTTAGTGTTAATTTTTGCAGTCAAATCTTATACGAATAAAACTAAAAGTCAATTTTCAATCTTTAGCAAAAGGCAAAGTTTTGATGCGGGCGTGTCGACGTCGGCTACTGGGGAGTTTGGAGATTTACTTTGTAGTTTGTCGTTGGTTCTTGATCACTACAAACTAATCCTATTCTGATTTAAAACTAAAAAGGTTTTATTAAAATTAAAATCAACCCATCTTTTTTCCGCTCCTGTATTTTATTTTAATATGAATTTTGTAATTTAACTCTGGCTGAATTTAGAATTCGCGTTTTGCGCGACACCCAGCGTCTTTTATCAGTAAACAATTGAGCTCGAAATAAACTTTTTGACGTTTTTTTTTAAAAATTTAATGTCTATTCCCAGACATGTTTTAGTGAGAGTCCTTTTTGCTTCTATTAATTTCTACTTTTTGTTCCTAGATTACTTTTTCACGATTAGAACTGTACAAAAATCTTTTTAATAGCCTATTATATTTTAGCTAACATATCCTGTCTAATTTAGCCTTATCTTTGAAGGGTAAAGTCGTTTTCAGACTTAGTGGAAGAGAATGTTCTTTGCTACGATGTTGCGGGCTAGTGTTCAACCGTCTGGAAGTATCCGAGAGCCTTTATTATTTTGCGCCAACTGGAGAGTGCGGTGGGAGCGGTTAACTTTTAACGTCGGTTTACACTGTCAAAAGATAAACATTGTTTTCTCTTTTTTTTCAAGGACTATGAGAGGGATGGCAATACTGTTTAGGAGTGTTTCGACACTGGTAACACAGGGTAACTTTTATCTATTGGGCTACACGTCATTGAGACGGGGAGCGTTATGTTCGCTCGTGCGTTACTTAATAGATGTATTTCTCTTGATAAGTTTACTTTGGTATATGCTATTAATTTTTATTAAATTGAAAAACCGAATTACAATACGTTACATAAGGCTTAGTGACTGTAAAGTCCACACGGTAGATGGCGCACTGTTTTAACTAAGATTGAAGAACGAAAGCTGGTTCATGTCAAGCTGGTTTGATACAAGACATGTAGCTTGTATTATTTATTTACATGTATGCGTAACCGAAAACTAAAGTTGTTCGATTCAAGCTATTAACTATTGGCGATAGTGCACTATTTCTATTTAATACTAATATTATATAATATATATTAAAAATAACCATCCGTCCATACTTTTGTATTTAATTAGTTTGCTGTATAAAGTGTCTGTTTTTTCTACCCATCAATTTAAATATATAAATAATTAGAAAATTTCTTCATAAAAATGCAACATAAACGTTTTACATAAAATTTCTTTATTTGATTCGTAGCAAAAAGTAATGGTGAAAAATATGATTACATTCAAAAGCTTTGCGGAGTTTCATGATTCATGAGATTTTACCGTGGCCCTCCTTTGATGCGCGCTCCGGGAATAAAACGAAAATAGAGTAATAGACGTCTGTCTAGTTTAAGGCAATGAGCTCGCTTTTTAAAATCTAGGAAAAAAATATCATTTTAATACCGACATTTACAACGTGCAATAATTATGCAAAACTGTTAAGAGATGTTTTATAACATACGTAATTAAATCTGTTTCATTTTAGGAAAAACGAATTATTACAAAAACTGTATATATATATATAAATTAAGACGTCGTATAGTGTTGGTGCAAATTAACATCACCGCACATTTGCTAATTGATTGAATTGCTATTAATATTTATAAGGCGTATTGGTGCGATTAGATTGGAACAAATACAATCTGAAAAGTGCAGTGAGGTTGTAACTTTTAGTGTACCTCCTTAATCAAGTTGGGTACGTTTATCTGTCTAGACAGTACATAAGCGTATTGATAGCTGCTTAACTGATTCAATTGTTGTTAACGTTTAAAACTAGTAATAAATTACAACAATGCAAACGGTTACAAATAAACAATTACTAACACATTGACCATCTGGCAGTTCCTTAGCGATTGAACATTTTATGACGGGTAAGGACACACTGATATTAACTTGCTTGTTTCAAACAAAAGAATTTTTTGTTTACTTTACATTTTTTCCATAGAATATCAGAACAACGACTCTAAATAAATATAGCAGTTACTTAAACAACGAGATTATTACATATTTAACAGCATTTCTAAACGTAAGAGATATTTTAAAAACGTAAACTTTGAAAGTCGTGTCGCGATGGTATCGGCACCAGGTGCAACGTTTCAGTATATCGCCCATTAAATCATTCTTACGATGCAACAGGTTTACGATACTAAGCAGACAATGTGAAATACTATTTCTTTATAGAAGCGTTTTATCACGAAATTCTAATTATTCTATCGAAGGAAGAACTTGCATATTTACATCATGATGTTCACACATATCTGCGAAATATTCAAAGATATGTGTGTTAATGCGCACTGCGTAAACGTCAAGCCTAGTCACCTAATATAGGTAGGGCTTCGACCCTCGCAGTGGTGACGTATGGAGAAACGATGGTGATGATGACGATAGTATGAAGAATCACCCTTCCCACTTCCTTCTATTTTTCGTATTAATTTCGTACGTTACAATATTAGTACATGTTAATAGGTAACAAATATAGATAAATTAATTTCTTTGTACTTTTCTTAGACGTTGAGAAAAATAACATTAACCGTATATAAAAATCGGTGTTCATTCAATGAAGTAACCTTTGAACTTCCATTAGTATTGAAAAGTTGTTTAAACACTTTTGATGCGCTTTAGCTCGAAGCAATCTTACACTATCGACATAAGTTGGAAACAATAACTTCTATTTTTAATTCGACCTAATTTATAACTCTATGTTATTTACAAACAATTAATTAAACATAAATATTCAATATTTTTATTACATTCTCGGACGGCAAGATGTCGCTGGATAAGGAAGTCGGAGGACCGCATACGGTGCATTGGAAAAGGCTTATGTCCAGCAAAGAGCAGATAAGTGCTGATGATAATGAGGCAGTTTTCTATGTATAAAGGCATTAATTATATAGCTAATCGTAGAAATGCAGTTTAAAAAGTAAACTTATGCGCTATTCTAGACTGTTTCCTAGATGTTCTATGTCCAAATTTCAATCAGACCCGTGTAGCAATTGTGTAGTTATTTTTTTTAAGGAGCAAAAGAGCTGTGAGATCACAAGGCGATCATCGACGCCCAGACATCTGTAATACCAGAGGAACCACAGATGCCTTTGAGAAAGTGGTAACAAACATTATATGCATATAAATAGATTTTATTTTTTAATTTATAAATCTTAATTAAAAACTACAATGAACTAAAACAACCAGTTCAATAATAGTTGCCAGTTAACTATAGTGTTATACGTAAAAGATAATTTATATATAAAACATTTATTTTCATTAAAAAAGATAAATGTTGCAAAAGGCCGACCATTATTGTTTCTTTCCTTCAGAATGGTCTAAGGATTAATTTCTGGTTTCATATTGCACCCGCTCTGCCAGATAGAAAACGTTTTCTACCTTTACAACGTTTAATCTTTGAATTAAATAACATTTATATCAATATACATTAAATTATAATAATGACAGTATCTAGTTGTACTAATTGAGGGTATGGATTACCGTTAATTTGTTCGAAGGTTCGAATCCCACCAATCGTAAAATTGTCGTAAAAAATATCAATACAATCTTAGAGCTTATTTAAAATGGTACCAGAAATGAAAGTAAAGCAACGAAAAGCTAATAATTATTATCATCCCTTTTCCCTACGGAGGGTCGGTACGGCATGTACTCTTCAATACATCTAAGGACGACATATTTTACATATTTTTTTTGTAACTCCCACTGCTTCGACTTCTCTGTGACAACTGCGATCATCGCTGACATCTCCCGAGTCTGCGCAGTGGAGCGACGCCACATATCTCTATCAGCTGTTATATCTGAATTCACACCCTTCTTACGCATATCTTTCACACAATCCACACATTCGGTCTTCCTCTGCCTTTGTAGTCATCCACATTCAATCTCATCACATTTGAATTGCTTCTGATTTTCAATAACACAAATCTAACAATATTTTATAAAGCGGAAGGAAGGAAGCGCTGATAGCCTAATGGTTAAGGGTACTGATTTCCGATCACGTGGTCGAGAGTTCGAATTCAAACTTTGGTGTATTGTGGACCATTTCCTAGCACGAGCCTAGAGATTAGTTGAAGTGGTAAAAGAAATGTGTTAGTAAAAAACAAAAAAACAAAAAAACCTTCGAGAGAAGAATGAATAGGCACTTACTGAACTAGCACGTACCATATTTCGACCACATCATTACTTGGCACCGGGTGGGATCGTGGTCAAGCGTTAGTTTAGAATTCATAAAAAAAAATGTAATAACTTTAGACTTTTGTTTTGTTCTTTGTCTCTTCAATTTCTCCTTAGCATATTTATTTCGAAGACGATTTCTTTTATGTTTTCGCATTTTACATCTTTTATTTCCCAGTAGTGGAACTATTATGTCGTTATACAAAAATTTAATTTCGCTCGCGCTGCGGCCGCTCCTGGAAATAAACGAGGACGTCGCGATGCATGAGGTTAACGTAAAAGAGAGCTTTATATGGAAAGTGTCAAGAAAGATGCATATTAAAATGGCAATTCACTTTCAGAACATTGAAGGAAACCTCTTTTTACGTAAAATACCTATAAAAGGTTACATGCCATTCTCAATTGTATTCTTTTTAGTATGTAGGGTATAGTGAGTAGGGAGAATTGATTTAATTTTTTAATTCCAAATTTATCACTTTGTGGGCTAACGATTTTGGGACAGTGGGAAGTCGTTGAGTGCGGAAGGAGGACCGCATACTGTGGAAAGTATTGGGGAAACCTATGTCTAACAGTGGGCAGACAAAGGTCGATAAAAATGATGGGCATATTTAATACAATTTTTTATGAAGATTAAATTATAGCTTGACCTTGATCCTACCTGATGTAGTTGTAAAGTTGTAATGAGGTCGAAAGGTGGTACGCTCTTGAATAAGTGTCTATTCACTTTACTCTTGAAGACTGACGTCTTACTTGGACGTAAACACTGACTGACAACATGTTCCACTTCTTTCTTGCTTTCGTATTGTACACCATATTTATTAAGAAATACTCTTGTACTTAAAGTAAACTTAAAAATTATATGTACAAATATTTTCAGTATTAAGTAATCTGAAATTATAAGAACAAAAGTGTTCAGAGGTATTTATAGATAAATGAATTCTTCTACAGTAAACCGGATTTTGCTTGCAAATTTTAATTAAAGCCTTCGCTTTGTCTAACCTGAGCCTTAGTAAATCATTAAGCAAGAATAGCAAGGGTCTATCCCATGAATTTTAAATAGACGCTTAAGTGGATGTAGCTGCCTTGTAACCTCTTACTGTAACACAATAATAGCAGATCTTCAAAGGGGTTTCGAAGGATTATAATTCAATTATTATCTACAACAACAAATTTTATAATCAATACTCGAAGGCCCATTAAAGCGTCAATAGCCTAATGGTACGGACTACAGATCTAGCAGTCGTGGGTTCGAATCCGCGATGTGAACCATAGCTTAACACAAGCTTTTTCCACCAGAGGGCGAATACTAATTTTATTTTAATAGTACAATAAACATCTTCGGTGATTTGATTAGAAAATTCTAATTTCAAATGACTATTATTTATATAATACTGTCTACTGTTGTGTTCAATTTTAATTTAATCAACCAATATTTTTCGGTATGGAGATGTTATGCGAAGAGATGATGAGTACATGAATAAGAAAGTGAACAGATTGAATGCAGTATAAAGGTAGAGGAAGACCGAAGAAGACGTGTATGCATTGTTATGCGGAAGTAGGGTGTGAGTTCAGATATGACGACTCACAGAATGGAACAGTAGTACATACTGTGCCGACCGCCCGTAGGCAAAAGCAGGTCGATGAAGACAATAGTTTTTCTATTGATGCAGAGAATTATGTACAATATACATTTTTGTAATGTAATGTGTAAGCTTAGAGAAAATAAATAAATTCTCAAGTTACGTAACGTACCCTGTTATTAATAGCGCGGAGGGTCGGGAGCGGTTAAGTGAGATAATTCAGAACGACTAGCCCTGGGTTGGACTGTTACGTTAACGTGGAATTTTCATTAAAAACTTTTTGTTATTAACACGTTCGCTGCGGAACGAGGCCAAAATCATCTCTAATGTACCTTCCCTGTGTTGCGGCAACAAAAAACGTGTACTTCTCTGTGGTGGTCGTCTGTGGGGTCTAATAGACCGCGTGTCGCACTGACGTGTAGTCACGGGCGGGTCGATAATGCCTCGTACAGCAGAGACGGAAAGTACGCAAAAGATGGTACCGCAGCGAACGTGTTAATGAGTAAGTCTCGATCTCATTGTAATAGGAAATACTGAGACAGAAATATATTTTCGTACAAACTTCGACAATTGGAATTCAGTGTCGGTACCAACACCTATTAAACCGTTTTATAAGTAATATAGTGAAATGTCTCACGAAAGTTTTAATAGTTTAATCAATTTACATACAGACGTCCACATATCAAATTTAATAAAGATATACCATATTTGGTCGAGATCCTTTCAGTCGTTTTGGAGATAGGTGGTAACAAACATTGGAACTTTCACATATATATTGTTAGTATGATAAAGATTGAATATAAAATACGTGTAGTTCTGAAGAACGTTTCCCGTCACGTCACTTGTGAGTTAGAAAATTGAAGTCAAAACATGTATAACCTTCATGTGATTGTATTAAAGAGGATATGCGTAACGGAGTGAATATGATGAATGATCGAGGTGTATGGAGTACATACTTCGACAATACGTAGAAAAGGTTAATTTAAATTCAACTAACCTTATTGACTACAAAGTGAATTATTGTCTTCATATAGTTCTTCAGAGTCCTGGAATGGCGGCCACGGACAGGTCGACGCAGCGTGGGTAGGCCTCCAGGTGGATCTATGATCTGGTTAAGTTTGTGGGAGCATCTTGGATAAGGGCGGCGGCGATCGTCATGGCGATCTTTGGGGGAGGCCTATGCTCAGCAGTGGGTGACGGATGGCTGATATGATGATAGGAATAACATTGTTTTGTAAATTTGTTTTGGTAGTGAAAACGTAGAGATTCAAGTCTTAGTATGATGAGATGCATGAATGAATTTTAATTATAAATATAAAAGGGTTTTGTAAATCTCACGCTTAACTGACTGGAAAAATATTAGAAGGAAATTATATCATGGGAAGCAAGCGTTGGTAATAATTAAAAGAGTTTCCCCTTACCTTTTACTTTTATAATAATATAAGAGACGCTTGGAACAGAATTTCTATTATACCGATTGTATTAAGGGTCGCACTTCAACTGAGATTCACGAGGGTCCTTATCAATGACGTTTCAGAATTTCAAAAACCATCCATTAGTAATGTGTGCACGCATGTTCGTCCCATTTAAAATTACAAAGATAACGAAATTAAAATAGACAAGTGTAAAGGAATTACCGTTAAGTAGTGGATCCAAATATCTGTATTCGAATTGTCGAATACGATCGTTAAAAGAAACATTAATAATAGACGATAGATTGCATTTTAAACTACATTTTACTATAGTTAATATATTTGAACGGTTCTCCGTCCATGGCAGAACCGGCCGTTATTTTCAATAATTAATTTGAATCACTTTTCAATGAAAGTTTTGGGGCACCAGCGTTTCGTCGGGGTACGTCCGCTGCCGCCGTTGTTCGCTTGAAAAACCAAACTTCAACATGACGGCGCCGCCCGCGCACGACGCTCTGCTAGGCTGACAGTTGTATACCTTGTCCCACTATTTCATAGATGGCGCTAGTAAGGCGCCGTCATATAAATTAAATAAAATAACGAACAAACATGATCTGGTCACTATGTGTCAAAAATGCGCGCCAAAAGTAACCTTATCGACCAGTCATTGACAGCACAGACTGAATAACTTATAAGAATATGGAATATACTAGTGTTGTTAAATGGCATACACTAAATAGCTGAGCGCACATCAGTAACATAAAATATGTTTTTTTCTTTTATAATTTTCATGTTTTTAAGGACTCGCGGTCCGTACTCCTTTTAGTTCTGGACATTTTAGAGATTCAGTTCTGAGTTCGTGAATCTAGTATATATAGATGTATATATTTAATATTAGTTTTTTTTTGTATCAAAATTATGGATTTAAAAACACTAACTACGTTTAACGGCACGATTAAAACTGGTCATTTTTTATACAAGCAGTTATCGTCAAATAAGTTTGTAGCCATGTAGGTTCTATATTAATAGGATCTTAAGCAATCCTGCTGGTACCAGCATATCGTGACAATTAATGTTCGGCAGTGTGGTCGTTTAGGGGAAAGTAAAAATGTGTCGTAATAAGGCTGTACAGTTTACGGGAAGATTTCTACCAATGGAAGATTGTACATTTAAGTATTTATCAATTGTTTTCTTTTTAATTTTGCAAGCGTAGATTATAAAATCCATGGTCGGAGTATTTCGTACACCTAATTTTGACGTATACTCGTAATTTCATTTTTTAAACGTTATTTTGTATTGTAAGTGATTGAAAACTTTGACAATTTATTTTTCTGTCTCCCTTTTGTGCTTTTAGATGCTGTTTACAATTTTTTTTTAATATATCCCTCATCCTATTTCGATTGTTCATTATAAGACAAAGCTTAAGTACTAAAATATTAATTAGTTTCACTTGGAAACATCGCTACAGACAAAAACATTTCTCAAGGTTTACAATTTATTTGTGTAAATGAAATTTTCCAAGAATATCTCGTTAAGTATTGAAAATATTTCAAATAAATTTCATCAGATATCCAAAGAAATTGAAATGTAATATTTTATCATTCGTTTTGAATTTACCAACCACCTACACTCGACTCTTCTTGCCACGGGCGACAAAGGTTAACAAAATCTATGACTATTTACTTTACTTTACAATAGACTTTGGGCCCTTTTAAAAATCGAAGACTAGTTTTTCTTTTGTTTTATTTTATACTACAGAATAATTGATTGAATACACGTAATATGTAATGTCAATTATCATCAAAATGCTCTTTGTCGTAGGAAGGTACACAGTATGTACTCTTCCATACATCTCTATCAGCTGTCATATCTGAATTTACTCCTGTACGCATATCCTCTTTCACACAATACATCCAATACAGGACCGCATGTAAAAAGCTTTTAGAAAGGCCTATGTCTAAATAAAGACCAAAAGCGGAGGCTTTAACTGTACTATAAGTATTTGATATCATCATTATGATCAGCTCTTGTCTGCTCACAGCTGGACATAGAACCATTTAATATGTTGTCTGGCAATTCCGGGTTTTTTTTCCCAATTAGAACAAAACAAACAATTCTTCCAAAATCAAAGGGAAATGTCGAAATTGTTTTCACGTATGTTTATATATAAAAGAAAATGGGCTTTGAAGGAAACGAGAGCAATAGAATTCCAGCCGTAAACGAATTAGGTCTCGATCGATTGGGGCGAAAGCTTCCCCTGCACAGATTGGCGTTAAATGAATAACAAGATGAAGATAGCGAAATGAAATAAAAACGAAATTGGAATTCGATGCGACTACAGCGCGGGTGGCGAGGTAAACACGATACTGGTAATGGAGTTTATCAGACGATTCTTTATACAATTTTTTATAAAGAACACTTTCACTCGTCGTATTTAAAAAAAAGTTAGTAACTCATGTATGATTCCAGCCAGTATTCCATTAATGTTCTAATTTTAATTCAGAGCCGTTTAGCCATTTTATTGTTACCTGCACACACATTGAAAATTTCAAGTTTATGATATTAAGAGATTGTGTCCGCGATATTTTTCTACAGCCAATGTTATGTCTTGGTAAAATTTCATCAAAATCCGTTTCGGAAATATCGTAATAAAGGTCCATCCATTAATTGAAATTTTCTTGTTTATAAAAAATTTGACGATTAACATATAATGCAATTATTTTACGATGTTTAATATTATATTTAATTCTTTATTAATATTGAAATTAGGTCACATTCAAACAAAATTGGGTCTACATTTGGTCGCCGCGAACTTATCGGACGCCTAACGTGAAAGTTTTGATTAATGGCACTTCCTGGTGTTGTCGAGTTCAGGTCAAGCCTGACGCTGGCTTATAGCGATTGTCGCTATACTTTCCCATGGCCAGTGGACGACAGCTTAATGGCTTTAACAACTTTGTTAGTAGTCACAACTATCACGCGAAATACACGCTAGTGGCCAAGTTAGATAACCATACTAGTATTTAACTTTCTACTCGATTAATAACCGGTTTACTACTTATAAAACGGCTAAACTCACGTGCAACTCGGTGTCAGTACCGACTAGTTTCGAGCCCATCGGGGGCTCATCTTCAGGG
>JAODUI010000009.1:2191261-2241799 GCA_027563995.1 Papilio gigon | reverse complement strand
CGTTCAAGTGAGCCTTTTGTTGTATAAACATATATGTATGTTTAAATTGAATTGTATGAACTAAGGGTACATTGAGCATAACTTTGATAAATATTATTAAAGGTATATTATTTTATAAATGTATTAGCCAACACACTTCTCTAGCGACCTAAGAATATACTAGGAAAATATTAAAATATGTCAAATATTTAAAAAAACACAGTGGGGTTAACAAACATATATTATTATTATTTATTAAGCTAAAAATTTACATTATTATATCCGTTTCTGGGGTTCCATTTAAGTAACCAGTCGGTACTTGTGGTTGGAAGCCCCGCTCTTAAACATACAAACAATCAAATGAAACTTTATCATATCTTTTTACCAATAAAGAAATCAAGTACTTACCCGTCCACATGATATCAATCTGTTGCGACAGCTTCGTCCCCAGTGTGATAAGGTACTCTGAGCTGTTGACAGTGGGCACCGCCCTCGTGGAGCAGTACTGGGTAGGGCACAGTAAAAAGCGTGGACAGCCTAGATGTTGATGGATCTCATTGGTCACCGATACCTTGGAATAAATATTTCTCTATAAATGTATTTTAGGAACTAAATAAAGAAAACAACTGAACACACCTGGCAGCCATATTGAATTTTTTTAGTTATCGTGAATAAAATATTAAATAAGGTGATGACTTTTGTAAAAATAAATGTAGATTATTATATACTTATGTGAAAAAGAGATTTTTGTAATACATTGGAATTTACTGGTCTCAGCGTAAATTGTAGATTGTCTATGGTTTATGGATGAGTGGAATCGAATAAGAAACTGAAGAACATCAAATTCCATAGTGAACTAATAGCGTGATTTACTTCGTTTTTGAAAATAAGGGTAAGTTAGAGATGAGAAAGTGATGTGAGATTAAGCAAAGAAATATTTACTTTTTATACATTTTTGAATTTAATAAAACATTGTACAGAAGATTTGTTTTTATATGACACAAGAACAAATGATTGTCAGTGATTATATTTCCTTACAATTAATTAAAGTTTTTTTTACATACCAATTCTAATTACAATGGTAACACTTACTTGTGCATGAGCAAAACTTTGGAATATCTGTTTATCTGCTTCACTCATCTCCGGTTCGATATCATCAAACAACAGAGCGAAACAAGTGCAGCCAAACTGGGACACCTGCAATATGACACATGTTTATTAGGTAGAGCTTGCAACAGTTCAGTCCGCTCAAAACCTTTCCTAATATAATTTTTCTTTTGTAAGAGATAGGGCAAACGAGCTGCGAGATCATGAGATGATCAAAGAAAACCATACACTTTTTTAATATTAGAGAAACCACAGATGTGTTGTCGACCTTTGCAAAAGTGAAACCAACACGTCCACACACGGTGCTCCACCTAAAAGTCTAATCACTTAAACGTTTCAAAGTTTCAAATCAACATTTCAATAATAATAATAGGTTGCAGGAGTG
Organism: Papilio gigon; assembly: GCA_027563995.1. NCBI lineage: Eukaryota > Metazoa > Arthropoda > Insecta > Lepidoptera > Papilionidae > Papilio > Papilio gigon. The sequence goes on along the minus strand of JAODUI010000009.1, from coordinate 2,240,328 downwards.
CACTGGATGCAGGCGGCTCAGGACTGGTTATCGTGGCAATCGATGGGGGAGGCGTACGTCCAGCAGTGGACTACATTAGGCTGATGATGATGAATGTTTGTAAGAAAAAAGTAGGTCAATTGTCGCAGAAAGTAGATGACTAATTGCTTTTTGCTATTATCCCAATTTTTGTGCTTCTCATTTGCTAATTTGTGAGAAAGAGAGAAGATTGCAGACAAGACAATTTTTTTAAGTGGAACATTGCGAACTGTTGTGATTGTACGGTCATTTATTAAAAATGCCAACAAAGCTAGACCATTCCTTATTAAGGCTGGGTTAAATCACTTGGAAGTTGTTTACAAACCTGTTCAAGCTTCCTCTTCAATGTTGTTATTTCTTTCTGACTACTGTAAGTGATGTCCAGTCCCGGTGAGAGGGCATAGCAGAAGGTGATGCCTTGTAACTTGGCAGCACATATCAAAGATGTTAAGTGTTCAGCCTCTTCCACTGTATACAGTTCTCTCCAGTATGCTCTATGCTTATAGTCATCTTTAGGAGCGTATACATACATATCCAACCCCCATTTCTTCAATCTGAAATTGCATTTTGATACCTCATTACATGTCATGACTGGGCACAGGCAATAGTCAACCATGTTGGTTTAGTATGTGTTAACTTAACAAATATAATTGAATTTTTCAGATGTGTGCAGGTTAGAATATCAGTTAAATGTATGTATGAAATTTGAAAATCAAAGATGGTATGATACAAGGCGGAAAACGAACCCAGGCTCTCCAGATTACAAATCAAGTGCTTAACTCTAGAGCCTCTGACACTTTCTAATTAGTCTACACATGTTTTTGAAACATTTTGTTTTGGAATGGGTTTGTGTCAATTTTCTGATTACAGTCTTACAAGAAAATATACGTAAATAAATTTAAAATAAGCTTCAATATTCTATATATATATTCAATAATCTAATGAAATTTTAACGTAAAACTTATGACATACGTATTAGTATTTTATTTATATTTAATACATCTTTCAAATATTTAACATGTAAAATTATTATTATACTCACTTATGAAATAAATCTTTTCTTTGTTCAGTTGTCCATGGACGTCCGTAAAAGCCTGCAATACACAATCTTAGGTCATTCACTCTAACGCAACTATTCTAGTTCATATACTTTTATGTATAACTACGAGACCATTATAGAACTATTACGTTATCCAAAAATAAATACAACTTTACCTTCAACTACGCCGCAAATGAAGTCTTTACGTTTAGAACTTGCCTCGTCCGGTGAACTTTCAGTCATTTTAAAAGCCGATTAAAAAAAATCACTGCACAAATTTGTAGTCATAAATATTGGAACTTCGAAAAATTACTTTCGTTCGTTAAAAGATTCGATTCTTAAATCATTGACAGATGAAAGCAAGGTTAAGTAAGTTAATAATTAAACTTCATAACACCGGTTCTACAGTTTAGGTGTTATTTTTATTCAATTATGTCCCGAAATGGAAAAACGGGGAAATCAAATGTGATGTGTCAAATCAAGCTGATCAAGCAAGGAAATCAAGGAATAGACAATATGTGTAGTGACAATATAGAAGTTAATAAAGGAATATGTGTTGCCATATCAGTTTCCTCCAAAAACATTTGTCACGCTTCTTTTCCACTTTAATTTGAAGATTTAAGAGAACAAATTAGCGAACTTTTATGACCCAGATCAAACTTCACTTTATGAAGTCGGTTAATTGTGTAATAATACATATTACGCCTTACCGGGAGAATTAAAAAGTCCTGCTATAATGTGGAAAACCAATGCCTATTTCTTGGCATGGCAACTGTAATTGGGTTTCTGGACTCTGGAATGCGATAATGACATTGTCAGATTGGATTATTGTTTTTGTTTTGTTGACGAAAACCATTCGAAACCGAATTTTTTGACAATCTGATAAGTTGATAATATGCCGAAAAATATGTATGGAATTTTTTTTAAACATATTAAAGCATTATTTAAAGAATTCCTAAGTCTGGATTTTATTTTTGAAATGACATTAATAAGAGGTTATAGAATGTTTAATTTTTGTATATTAAATGGTTTTAAATCCTAAAGACAACTTTGTGATAGTACCAGAATAAGCAAAAGAAATTGAGGTTAGGAGGTTGACAGATAAGCCTTAAGGAATACGGTACCACACCTTGAAATTAGTTTCTCCGATTGTCACAAGTCAGTAAAAATCCCTTGCTAAAATAAAACGCAGATTATTTACATTTCATTTAATTCAGTTTTATCTTATAATGTAACAATTTACATTGGTATTTGGTTCTCTATATAATAATACTGCTCGTGCAAAAGTTCTATTACTAATGAGAATAACAGTATTTTTCTAATATTTTAGCACTCTGTTTTTCTATACATATTAGACAGAGAAAAATACATTCAATTAGCCTGAAATATTTTAAAACAATGATGACTAGAGAAACACAACGTGACGTGGATATTTAATAAAATCTAAAACTAAAATACACATTTATTTACATTACAAATAACAAATTATCGTTATTCATATTTACAATGACAGATATTCTAAATACCGTATCATTTTTCCATACGCAGTCTTCATAGCATACTGATTTAGTTTTGGAGATGTTTTTTTTTCCACGTGTCTCGGAGATATACACAATTCGTAATAAAATGCGTCTGTTGTGATGTTACTTCGACATTTGTCCACACGTGTCCATTGAAAAGTGTCCGCTGCCGAAAAATGTACGAAAGCTTTCGGCATGGTCGTTAGAAAAGTTATACAGCAACTTTCTGATTCAATATTTCATAAAGCTTCTCTATTTTTTTTTAAATTTCGAATATTGCCGGGTTTTTATTAATTATTTAATCATTCCTGATATACCAATAATTATATTTGAGATTAAATGCACGTTTAATTACTTTTTTTTTCTTCTTTTTATACGAACATATATAATTTCTTTGTTAAATTTTATAACGTAAGAAAAGATTTCTATAAATGTCAAACGCGAATATTACAAGCTTCAATAGTCTATTTTAAATTTCCTAAATGTTTATAGAAACGACTTTATTAATGTAATTATTGCCAAAAAATTACAATATAATGGGGAAATACTGAAGACTACATATAAAATGTATTAGAAAACCAATTTAAAACAGACTTAGGATTAATTAGGTCATTGACCTTATGCTGTGATAAGTCACAACTATAACCCGACTAAAATATGTTAGTCACCATGAAGCGTTTACGGAATCATTTGTTTACGAATTTTTAGTTTTCTCTTAAGAGAATACACTGAATAACTAACGATCTATTTCAATTTCTTTAACATCATAAAACCAGTAAATATGGAAATGTTTAAATGGAGATAGACCTGATTTCTTACCATAAACTAAGGACACGATATGAGCACGGTTTACTGTTGGTTTCGACTGGCGTGACGTCTGTATTGAAACATTATTTCCCTCGCTTTAAAAATGTGACGTCACAAATGTAACGGCAGCCGGTATCCACAGATAAAAAGAAAATATAAAAATACTATTGCTCTATGCTTATGTGCGTGTTGCTAGAAATAAAAAAGGGGAAAGCGCATGATTTTTACTTGAAATTTAAAAATAGTTTCCGACAATTCGGTATCTTTATAGCCGTGAAAGCGAACTGCGGAAAGCGACGGAATGTAGATTTCGCACCATATTGATGTGGTGTTCCACTGTCGTGAAAACCTTATAGACTTAAATTTTTGTTACTGTTTTTTCAATGAAAATTAGAGGGACAGTACACAGAGATAATGCATGTGCTTCGACAGTGGAAATCCACTTTTAAATTCGGCATAATCTGTTTCTTTACTATGGCTTATTATAAAGTTAGTTTTGCTTCGCGTTCGCTTTCGCGGTTTTGACAACCAAAGACACTTTAAAAACTATTCTTCATAGATTATAAAATGGTTTGCTTTGAGTAAGAAATATTAGTTTTATATATAGGAGTATACGGCCGGCAGACCGCACTTCTGTAGATGTCAGCCAAGCACGCCGCCGGACATGTTGCCGTGGACGCGCATGTGTCGGTTGAGGTTGCCAGATTGAGAAAACCTGCGTCACATATATTATTAGTCATATTACATAGTGACATAGTGGAGTCATTTATTTATGAGAAGGCAAACGAGCGGCGTGTTCACCGAGGTGGTCGTTGACGCCCAGACATCCGCAACACTAGAGGAGGAGATGCGTTGTCTTTGACAAAGAGATACGCTAGCTCCTTGAAGGACCTTAAGTTGGACCTTTGGAAATACCGCTGAGATTTCACATGCATTAAATATATTTATCATTTACCTTTTAAATCTGTACTTAGCGTTTCTGCGGGCAATTACGACTCTATGTCGGATATACTACAAACCAAAGTCTGTATTTCATAGTGTCATTACTTATTTCAATTTTGTTTATCGTATATGTTTTCAACGTACCTAAGTAAACACAGTTTGCACTGATAAGGTTTTTCCCCGGAATGTATCCTCAAATGTTTCGTCAACGTCGAACTGTCAGAAAACGCCTTCTTACACGATCGGCATCTGTTTAAATATTACATACATTAATATCTACTCTAAAAAGCTAAAGTTCGCTGAGCTGACGGCCAACCTCCATTAGTGGGGAGGCACCAGGAGAGAGAGAGATCTACTCTAAGAAGGGTGCGAGTTCAGATATGAGCTGACAGAGATGTATGGAAGAATACATATTATGCCAACACTACGTTGTGAAAAGGGCAGGTTTAAGATGATGGTGATATTATCACCTATAACTTGGATTGGCTTTAAGTCACTCGGTGAACATATATGAACTGACGACGATGATCACTTTGTCTTAAATAATACTACAGATTTAGAATCATTTTAGTAAAGTCGTTGGATGCAGAAGTCGGTGGATTCCTTGCTGGAACGTTGGGAAGGCCCACGTTCAGCAGTAGAATGACAAAGGCTAGATAGAAATGTACTTAATTCGATTTATGGGAGTGTTCATTAAATCAATACTAGTAAGGTGTAACTAGCTGTAAGCGTTGCGTCTTAGGTTAGGTTAGAAGAAAATAAATTACATTTGTTTATAAGCGTACTTACTGGTATGGTCTTTCACCGGAGTGTGTCCGCATGTGTGTAGTCACACTCGAGCTTTGACTGAAGCGTCTATCGCAAATGGGACATCTGCAACAATATCATTGATTACAGCAACACAGAAACACCGCTCCCTACAGAACCCGTTAGATAGGCCTTTCCTTGGAATTGATAGCTTTCACTTCGTTCCAAATTTAAACGTCTGCTGATGTTACAGTTAATTCTATATGCATTGTTAAATCGAGTTCTAACGATCGCTACTGCCAACTCTAAAATGGCGAAAAGCAATCAGGCGCAAAATACCACGGCTTGTAGCCTCCTTATTGGACTATACAGAGTTCAGTTCAAGAACAAAGGCTTTAAGACACGAAAAGCAAAAATGGATCAATATTTTTTTCTATTTTCTATATAGATTTAGTTTCGAACAAACGTCGTTCGTCGAATAAAATTTGAATCAATATCAAATCAGGTCAGTAAGGGATGGTTCATGTCTGATACCTGAACGGCTTTTGGCCGGTGTGTGTCCGGACATGCGCGGTTAGGTTGGCGGCTTGCGAGAAACTCTTATTGCAGTCTGGACAGCGATACGGCCGCTCTCCGGAGTGCGTTCGTAAGTGCGTCTTGAGCGTGCTCGGCCGCGCGTACGTCTTGCCACAGATCCGGCACAGGTTCGGCTTCTGTTCGTCGTCTTCGGAACAACCGCTCAAAGCACCCACCTAGTACCAAATTTCATTTGATGACCAGATAATGAAACCACCAATAAACAAAAGAATGAGCACCAGCTGTCTAAATTGTTACAGTTACAGATCAAAATATTCCACTTTTAAATCGCGACACGAAATGTGTTCAATATAAACAAATGAATTAACATACTATAATCCACCGTTTGTACTATAACGATACATTTTAAACTATATTTTACTGTAATTTATATAAAAAACACAAATTAACGAACAACAAGCGTAATCTTGGCACTCTTTATGTCAAAAAACCGCGCCAAAAGTAACCTCATCCACCAGTCATTGACTAATAACACAGATTCAATAACTTTTAAGAATGTTGAATATTTTAATATATTTTAATATTGAATATATTAATGTTTTAATGTTTAATGCTAATTACTGTTTAGTAAGCATTCTAAGTAGGAGTGATTTATTATCTATAACGTACCTGAACTTTGCCTGAAGAATTAACGCAAGCTGCGTACCCATAGTCCTGGGAGTGGACCTGACCTTGATGGTTCAATATTGTATAACCATTGTTTATAGTCTGGTCTTTCTGGCCCTCCTGGACATACATCTTCGGAGGTGATCTCTTCAGCACCGGTCCTATCGTCTTCTGGCTTGAGTAATTAGGTTTTTGTTGGAATAATGAATAATTGGGATTGGTTTTCTGTGAATTTTGAAGTTGAAGTGGTTTGAATGTGGAAGAGGCAGTGATTAGTGGATCTGATTGATTGGGCGGTCTGAAGTCAGCTGTGAATGAATACGTGGCGGATGGATATGTTGTTGGACTGATGACGTTTTGAGCTTGAGGGTACACCACGTTGACAGATGGGGTTGCAGCGTTCTGGTTCCATTGTACCTAAAGAAATGTGTCCGGTTAGTGAGTAACAGTAAGCTTTCCTATAGACAGCAGAACATTAACATGGATTTTGTAATGTCTAGTGTTCTTTATAATATCTGGTCTTTGAACTTTTCTATCTAATGTTAAATGTTTATACCAACTACTACAGCGTTATCTGTGTTTTTATAAATATTTTTGCACAGATCATATAATAATAATCTTCCAATGAATTGATACAAAACACAAATCACAACGTAAAGATTCTCCGGTGCTACGCAACGCTACGGAATGCTACGCCGTCTACATTTCCATCTACGGTACGTACGTAACAAATCGTTTTTCTTTACTGATTTTTATACAAAAAAGGATTCTTAATAAGTTTGTTTATTTTTTGACATAATAACATAGAATCAAATTACTGTTATTTATTAAAAAAAAAAAGATATTCCAGTAACATTATTGTAAAGACCGTATATGTTTTAAATTAAAAACCAAAATAGTATATTTATTTATTAATTGAAGACTATGAAGTCTTAGTAGTCTAGTCACTTAATGCCAAACCTATAACTTAAGACTAGACTTGATTTAATTTACGTTTCGTGGGGTATTCTCACCAGGTGAGGTAGGTCACCGTAAAGTGTTGGACGCACAGTACCTGAGAACAGAGTTGATCAGGAGGACAGCCGTGCATGGTCATGTTCATTGAGACATTAACACTCATTGTGGGGAAGAGGGGGGCGCCGCTGTAGTGCTCGTAGTACGGGTACCCCCCGCTGCCGTTCACCATCATCTATGTAATCGTAAAATTATAAATATCGTCGTTTACGATCTGTCTAGTAATAATTATTAAGCTTTCGTTAATTTATAGATTTATAATTTCTTGCTTGATAATAAAAATAAAAAAGTTCTGTGTTTGTGGCCAACGTAAAAGTTTACAATAAGGAAATGAATTTGTGTCATGAAATAAATGATTATTTTTATTATTATTATTATTATTGCCAGCAAACTGTTATGAGGTTTGGTGTTTTTTTTCAATATGTGTTTGTAAATAAAAAAAAAACCTTACAGTTTGAACTGAAGTTGTGTAGCTGGCATTTATAATTAATATTTTAAAATATAGTAAAATTTTAAAAACTCATACGAAAATATGTCAAAAATTTAGAATCATACAAGTACAAAAATTTCTAAAATTAAATACTGAAACAAAAGATGTTATTTCATATTGCATTATATTGCAAAAACTTCGAAACATTTGGAGTCGGATAAGTTTTAATGAGAATGTTGTATAATACAAGGTATTTCCAGGGAAGCCAATTCGGAGCTTTTGCTATCATAATTGAAATTATTTCACAAAAGCTTTACGCCCCTTGCAACCCCGGCTTTACCATTCACCCAGTCCCCACTCACTCACTCACTTTAAGCAAACTGCACTACAGCTATTTCTCTCTGTCTTACGTTAGTAAGTGCCAATATGAGTGAAGAGTACGACTGTACCTGTGGGTGTACGCTCTCTGTGGCGCAGTCTCCGTGCACCACGGCGTGCTTGAGGGAGAGTAGGACGTCAGCCGCCTCGCCCCCGCCCCGCTCCCTGCACTCCCCGCCGCTGCTCCTGCTAAAGATGAAATCTATATTAATTTTCTTATACATATGATGATGTAAGAATTAATAACAATGCAGGCTCTTCTTCCATGTATAGTAAGCTCGTGATACATTTTCGTCAATTGACATTTTTAAGCTTCAATAATTTTAAAAACCCAACATAAACAATGAAAATAGTTATTAACAAGCTGTCTACATTTAATATCTAACACTACAAGAGCCTCGGTGAGATAAGAAATCCTTGTTATCTGCGGGTCCTGGATTCGATTCTCACCATTTACTTATGTGTTTTTCAATTTTAGAATTTAAACATATATTAAATTTATTTGATGTTCGTACTGTGAAAAATATTGCAATGCTGAACATATCGAGAAAACATTATTTAAAGATATATGTGCAGTTAATTCACTAGGCTAGCATGGTTGACTATGGCCTAGTCACCCCAGTTTAGAGTAGGCTCCGAACCTCAAGATTGGAGACGTACAGTGAGCTCATAATAATATTGCATAGTCCGGTCAATTTAGATATGCACAGATTTGAATAGACACGCAATAATTCGGGTACAGCTACAAACTGGTAGAATTATTCCAATCCTATGCATACTCTTAACAGGTCTTTTTGCGACTTACTTGTACCCTGAGCAGGGTGAGAAGGGGAACAGCGAGGGCAGGGGGTCGAGGTCCAGCGGCGGCAGGGAGAACGAGGCCATGTCGTCGGGCCAGGCGTCGCCCGCGGGCGCGAGGCTCACATCGCACGGCAGCGACTCGCCCAGCGCGCCCAGCTCCTCTCCATTCTCCGGGCAGCAATTCTCTGTCTCCTGCTGCAAGGTAATATCAGTTACAGGGTGTTCTTTTTTATACAAGCGCTACATGATTTTTTTTAGAGAATTTTCCGTAGATTGTTTTAAGAATAACAATTTCATATAAATTTTTGTTTCGCAAATACACGCTCTATGTATATTTCTACTCAGAAATCAGGAATTAGTCTACCTTTGCTATGCGACTTTTGAGACTTTGTAAAAAGTGTTGTTGGTCATATTTGCAAGATTTACTTTGACAATGTACGAGATTTTCGTTTCACGCTTTCATATAGTATATAATTTTAACAACTATGTAGCTAGTAGCTATATAAGACCAAAAGATCTCGAAACAAAAATTTGTGATTTTTTTTTTATTTGAATTTAGAATGCATTTCATATCGGTTTAATTTGATATTGCATACCTGACAGCACTCGTCCTCGGTGAAGTCTCTGACCTGGTCGACGCAGGAGCAGGGCTGCAAGGGGTCGCAGCAGAGACCGTGGCAGCCTGGGCAGTACTCCGCCAGCCCGTACTGCGGGTTGTTGGGCATGTAGCAGTCCATGGCTCCGCCTCGCAGCCACGCGCATCTCACGGCGCAGGGGCGGTACACCACCGCCTAGATTTGTTTCCGACGCTTGTAGTCTCGCGTTGGCATGGCTACCGATATATGGAATTATATTTTATTATAATATAATAGTCGTGCAGCATCCGTGTATAACAGTTGAGCGAATTTAAGATATATTGGTAGGTTATATTTCTTGAATACTTATATTAAAACACGGTGTATGTTTTAACATATAAAAGCAGTAGGTAATTTCTTTACATAATGAAATCAATCATACTAATATTATAATTGCGATTGTATATATAGATCGATGAATGTTTGTTAGAAGATTTTATATTAAAATTAAACTTTACCCGCGACGTCGTCCGGACGGAACACAAGAAAACCGTAATTACTAGTGTACGTGTTCTTCCAAAGTTTCGATTCTATGCAAAATTTCAGCGAGATCCGTTAAAACGTTTCAAGTAAAAAAAAAAAGTAAGATATAGATTTGGCGGTTAACAAGCTATTTAACACGTTCGCTACAGCATCAATTTTTGCATGCTCTCCGTCCTTGCGGTGCGAGGTGTTATCGACCCGCTGCGTGACTACACGTTGGTGCTACACGAAGTCCATTCGCCACCTTCTTTAACAAAGTCATGTCCATCGCACAACAGAGAAGTAATCGTTTTTCCTTGCCGCACCACAGGGAAGTTGCATTAGGGATGATTTAGGCCTCGTTTCACCGGGAACGTGTTAATTGTATGGCCGATATCTAATTACCCCTATGCTGCAGTCGTAAGTGTATTTACAAGTTGTTTTGATTCGATTGAATTATTTTAATTGAAGTATTTATTATTAAAATTGCATGAAGTTTAATAACATTGTTTTATGTTATGTAAGAAACAAACGAGCGTCGGGATTACAGAGGATACCGACTTATCTTAGTGTCTCATCTTTCTAATATTACAAAATGGTAATCTCTCTATGGAAGTATGTTATCAAGTAACTCCAGAACAGCTTAACGAATCTCAATGGCGTTTGGAACAGAATTTACATGTAGAATGATGTATAGGCTATTATTTTTTTATTGCGCGAGGACAGTGTCACTGACAACAGTTAGACAAGTTGTTGAATTTGCATTTTGGAATATCTAAACTTGATACGAAAATTACATTTTAATTAAATTTAAGATATACATAAAACTAACTGTGCGCGACTTTGTTCGCGTAGAATTTGCAACATTTCATTTTTACTTCATTCTCATTAGTTATAGCACGATGTTTGAATTACTACATACAATACAAAGAGAAAAAGAGATCGGGAATCGAGTTTCGTGAAGACTTTTACTATCGGAGGCAAAGTCACACTGAGTCGCTGTGTCACTCTAGTTAGCTTTTTAAGGAAGAGTGGTGTGGAGTAAGCGAGTTACTAACGTCTGGAAATACTGCAGAGTCGAATAGTAAAATGCTAACTTTATATAAAAAACAACACAAAGCAATAGAATTAAAAGCTAATCCATTAAATGAGAATACCTTGACCGATTACGAGATTAAGAATTTAAGTTTAAAGTCTGTACAGAAATGTATTCAAAACACCTTGCCGTATACATGCGTCTTTATTAATACATTTTACTTTATCTTCGTCTGCGCGTTTAGAATAAAAAAAAAACTTTAGTAAATAACCTATGTTTTATTTCTGACAGTAACCTATATCTGTGTCAAATTTCATCCAAATCCGTTGAGGCGTTGTGGAGTTATTTGCTAACAAACATTCGTCTATATTTTCGCATTTATAATACAAGGAAGACGTTTTTCATTTCAAGCATACGATCAGTTTAAAATTGATTTAAATTAATAATGAATATGTTTACGAGAGATGGGTTCGGGTAGGAAACTAATAAGTTATTTAAGATTATTTATCTATCGGTTAATTAAAATTAAGACGGTTTTATTTATGACGTCCAGTGCGATTTTTAAAATATCGTCATCAAGCGCTGATAGGAAGAATTCAAAAATTACAGATATGAATAAGTAAACTGAGCTAGGCACACTCGCGGCTGTGGTCGTCTCTAATAGATAGATATTATTTATCATTAGGCGTAGTAAAGATTGTTGTTATTCTAATTTTAAAATATTAAATAAATGCTACGAAATTCAACTGTTTAAAATCTAAATATTAAACTAAATACGTCATTGAAGTTTATACAGACAGTGATGAAAATATGTTTAACAATTCCGTAATAAATAATTACTTTTTGGTACAATTAAATGACAAATATCCTCACATTTAATATATTAGTAAATCTGCCTAGCAATGTAACTTTAAGTAACGTGAACTTCCATTAATTACTTACGTTAAAGACAGCTCTTTAATAATTAATAATATAAAATTTATCTTCTGTTTTTAATCATTAGTAAAATGGTTAAAACTATGACTCGTAGTATGGAAGCAATCTGCTATTGTTTCCGCCATTTATTAATTTAATTATTATTACTATTTTGCACTTTTATATATTATTTAAAGATTTACATAAAGTATAAGACTTACCTTTTTAAAAGTAAAATTCCAATAATATCCAAATACAATTAAATTTATTTAATTCAAAACACATCACAAAATCACAGTTTCGCACAGCACTTGTTCACTAATTAAATTAAATTTATCGTTGAATACCGCCATGGCAACACCGATACAAATTAAAACCTGTTAAATTATTCTATATTGCTACTAATCGAGTGTTTAATTAACATGTTTATTGACGGACGCTCCCTTACTGTGTGATGGTGTTCACTAAATGGCTATCTCTTGGTTAATGCACACTACACCCGCCCCAACGGTAATTGGCTGTTTGTATCCAACCCCCTCGCCTGAAAAAAAAAACATTGACATGACATATTGCGCGCGGGAAAGTAGCTGTCAATGGGTATCGGGTTATGGCGGGCTTTTGTCTGCGGCGGGGAACGTTTAGTGATCCGATATTGTTCAGACAGTTTAATTAATTATAACAATAATAATAATTATCTATGATAATCAGTTTTTTTTTAAGAATAATTTGATTTTACATTGTAATCAAGAATTAAACCCTACTAACGTTAGTACACAAATTAGTCTTTATATTTTTAACACAATTTTTTAAATAACAGAGATTTCAGCCTAATTAGAAACCCATCCCCCTGGATAACGTGCGTGACTGATGTTATTTATGCTGTTTATTCGTTTATTTTTATTAATACGATTGTGTATAGATAGAAATACAACGAACACACCCTTCTCTTTGTCTCGACCCACCCTTATTTACTTTTTCCAATAATATACAATAGTAAATACAATTATTTTATGTGATACTTCGAACTCTACCACCACAGTGTCTACAACGCTTTACCAAATTATCCATGACTATATTTTTTTCTTATTTTCGCTCTTGCAATCTTTATTTAATTTAAAACAATATTTAACCTGTGCACGCATTACAATCTGCCAGTAATTCGATATACCAGTAGCGTGGACAGAGATAAAAAAATAAAACAAACTTCATCTATAAAAACAACGTGCAATATGACCACAAGAATGTTCAACCTATATTAATATCGATTAAAATTCGTATCTACCCAAGGAGGAGCAGGAGGGGCTGCAAATACCTCCACCACCCCCGCCGTCCCGCGCCTGTGTTCGTATTTAACAAAATTCAATTCACATAAAAACTTCTTCGAAATACAAAGATGCTTATAATACCTACATATCGATATTGATAAGTCCATATAGAAAACTTTAATAAAAGATATTTGCCATCGGTAGATAGTATAGATAGCGGGGAACACTTTTGTTCGCAATACCCTAAATTTTTATTGAATCGAAACATCGTCACCATCATAAAACAAACAAATGACTTCAGCTTTCTAGTTATTTTATAATTAATAAATAGCACATTATTTCAGATATGGCAACACCCGACGGTATCGATTGCTACAGCGAGCTGTTAGCGGCCACCCAGGTAGAGGTAGTCATGCGAGATCTCCGCGTCCCGTGTCAGCCAAATGTCGCAGACCCGTGCGATACCCGTGGTACCTTGCTAACAACTTAGACGATAACATCCGTTTATAGTAACAGAAATTATATTAAGTTATCTTGAACTAATCTAATTATAATATGTTTTTTTTAATAAAATAATAAATCTCTTTACTGCTGCAAACAAAAAAAAAACAAACTAAAAACATGTAATACAATAAACAACGCTTGTCACTAGTATAAACAGCAATGGGCCGTAGACTCAGCTTCCACCACATGGTCCAAACCATGTGGAGCTGGTCTACAGCCTGCCCCGAAGAACACCGTCCGATCAAAAGCGCCCATAATCTCTAAACGTAGATAAAAATGTGAAATAAAATGAAGTGAAATTAATAATCGATATTCTATTGAAGTTTTTGTTTTGTCAACAGTTGTTTCTTAAGCCTCCTTCTAACGAGATGCCCAGACATGTTTTAAATAAATTAACTTCGAAACGCCAACAGCCTACGGCGTTCGGACTAGCGATCCAGCGGTCGTGGGTTCGAATCACGCCATTCGACTATTGTCGTCTACCATATCCTTGAAAAAAAATGTGCTAGTAATAAAAACGGTTTAACTCATGCAAATCGGTGTCGGTACCGACTAGTTTCGAGCCCATCGTGTATAGTGATAAGACCTCTTGCTGATGGTCACGTTGTGTTATTATAATTATAGTCTAGTATAATGAGTACAGTATACTAGACTATACTAGTCGGTACTGACACCGAGTTACACGTGAGTTAAGCCGTTTTATAAGTAGTAGAGTACAGTATAGTTTAACCTCTAGACTATCGTACCAGTACCAACAGATTACATTACAGACTCGCTGTCCATACTCTTTTGTGTTACACATTTGTTTTTTTTTTGTTAGAAACAAGTATAAAATACTGAATTCCGACTGAGTTTATTGACCACATTATTTACACATTTATAATTTGACGTATAAATGTTTTTTTAGAATTAAAATATACTTTATAGTGTAGGTCTAACATGTTGTATGTATTCGTATATTAGTATCCCAACGTCGTGGGCGGCTGAGCAGGCAGCGCTGCCCACTGAGCCGAGTGGCTCCGTGGCATTCAGCACACTCACACGCGGTGCACTTCTTCACACGTCGGCAGCGACACGCAGATTTTTTTCGCCAACATCTACAGCATCCGTCGCTTGTTATTTGGCTTCTTAATCATTGGTCTGTAATAAACTTTTTCTTTTTAATTAGAAAAAAGTAAAACTGCTCGTAAATAGGGCTATGCTGTCCGAAACTCATTGGCAAACGGAGTAAGCATATGAAAAAAAAATGTCAATACTAAAACATCTTCGCAAACTTTTTTCTGTCACCTAACTTGATATAGAGTCTAGATTAAGATATGGATGGATTGTGTGAAAGAAGATATACGTAGGTGGGTTCAGGTATGACGTACAGAGATGTACGGAAGAGTACATACTGTGCCGACCCTTCTTCAGGAAAAAAGCAGGTTGATGATGAACTAGACTACAAGTCCCTTTATGGTTACTTAACTAACTAACTAACTAGAGTGGTGCAGCGACCCGAAGCGTATCTTGGCCTCCGACAACAAACGTCTCCAACCAACTCGATGGTTACTTAAATAGTCCTATAAAATTTTTACACTATATATTTACCAGGAATAATTTTAGGAATATCCTTTAGTTCATAAACAGTCGAGAAATCTGATCATATATATTTTTTAATTACGTTAGGAAATTTTACAAATGCTCTTTGATATTTTTTCTTGCTTACTTACTATGTTGTATACAATAAACATATATTGAACAATTTTAGAAGCATTAGAATGGTTTTAAAGGCTTACACGTTGACCATAGACTTGGAACAAAATCGATCGGAAGCGCTCACCTGCGTTCGGAAACGGAAGTGTCGGATGTCGTGTCCGGGGACACCGGACACCGGAGTGCAGAGGACTCCCTCTGACATAACGTCACACGTCACGTCGCGGTCGTCGGGACGCTTTTTATGCGAAATATATCAAATTACCTAAATTAGTTCTAAGTATGTACTTAATAAAACTATGTCTATACAAAATTTCGTTCTAGATTACTGATAACGCACTTATGTATTCCCTCGCTTCATTACTTCCCTTACTTAATTCTATTGTCAATGTCAAAGAGAGGTCAAATTAGTAACGTAGGTATAGACAGTTGAATATTTTTTTTACTATTTACGAAAAACTTATGCAGCTTAAGAATAAACGAAAAGCATACATTGAAAAGTGTTGTTTTTAGAAAACAATCGCTTTTTTAATTTCACGATTTTTGTTTTGAACTAAAGTAGTATTAATTGCAACCATTCCTCATAATGGTACCGCCAATAGCCTAATAGTTAAGCGACTACCAATCTAGCTTTCGTGAGTTCAATCCCACGATTTGACTATTGACGTAAACCATATAACACAAGCTTTTTACATTATAGTATAGCTACAATTAATAATAGTAAATTAACAAATAACTATTGATATTTTTTAATAGTCTTAACCTCATCTTCATAGCTCGCTGTACTAATAAAACAAGATCAAAGTTCGTGCAATATTCATCCCTATACAAATATTCGTTCGACCTTAAAATCTTTAACAATGAACACCTTACACCTGTGTTTGCCCCCGGGCTAAACGGCAAGTGTACTGCTCATTGTGATCTCACCAGACAGGTATGGTTTTAATCATTGTTTGCACAGGGCACGGGATAAAACATTGGGGAGGTTTTTTCAAACAGAATTAACTGCTCCATTTCCTTATTTAGAAGTGCGTTTACTTTTAATATGTAGCAATAGAAATATCAGTTTATTAATATTCTGCCAAAGAATATTATCTTTGTAATAGACTGCATAACTGAATCTTTATCGTGAGTTTCCACCACCGAATTATCTCATTGACAACCTGTCCTTTCCCTTACGGATGGTCGACACAGTATGGACTCTTCAATACATCTCTATCGACTCATATCTGAACTCACAACCTTCTTACGAATATCATCTTACACACAATGACTATCTTTTCAACATAGAACCTTTTTTATATTAAAAAATTATAAGTAAACAATACTTGTACGTCATTCGCTCACGTTATGCGGTTAACTTCCCTCGTATTTAAATAGAAAGCAATTCATCAGAGTGGTTCTCATCAAAAACAATAACATTTTAACAGATTGCTAGCTCCCTGTAAAATGATACGCCTCAATCGGAAACGTAAATAAAAGATAATGTGTGTAATTCAATATTTTATTGCGGATTCGCAAGTTATCTTTGCGGATGCTCTCGATTGATTTGGATTTAATCTTTAAAAGGAGGGGAATGCGTGACGCGTGGCGCGCGCGTGTCTTGACAGATTGCCGCCATATCCATTTTTGTTCTTTTTTTTGATAAAGCGTTGTACACAGAAAAAAAAATTATTCCATAAATGTTACTAACATATTTTCCTTATATTAAATGAGCCGCTAAACGAGGAAACAGGTTACTTGAAAAAAATTAATACGTGCCATTGTTCACTAATTCTTTATTAGTTAAAGCTTTAAAGCATACTTCCAATTTACATGAAAATTGTGAACTAATTTTTTAGATATTCTTTACAGCGGTTTTATATTACAATGTGCACTTTCTAATAATTAAATGTTGCTATAAAACATTGTGCACACACCCTTAAGCCACAGAGTAAAGTGGGAGTATTAAATACCAGTAATCGTTGTCATTTAGGGTTGCGTAATCCGGGAACGACGACACGGCATGTAGTTAAAAACTTGTTGGACGATAATTTGTACTTATAATATGTTATTACTAGCAAAACGCTCAGATTTCACACGCGTATAACATAGCTTTTACGTGTCAGACATAAATCGTAACAGATCGAAGGATCTCCAAAATCATGATCAACCATAAACATTAGGTATTTTTATCATAAATCCATAAACATTTAAAGCTAACCATAGAGTTTTTAAGTGAAAACCTCCTTCTAACCCCAATGTCTCGTCTTACTATCTCTGTATGCCTCTTTACGTATACAAACGTTGGTGACAGTGCTATCTTTTACGTTAGCGTAAAACTATTAGGTTCGTATCTATATTCAAGAAGCTCCTGTTGTTGTTTTCTAATAATTAATATTATAAATGCGAAAGTTTAGATTCAAGGATGTTTTTTTTTTATTAGCATGTAACACCAAAACTCCTTAATTAATTTGTATGAAAGTCAACAATGATATAGATAGTCTGGAATAACACATAGGTCATTCAACATTTTTTGTTGTTGTAGGCAATGGAAGTCACGGGCAAAATCTAACTTAAAACGAATTTTTTTTTTTAAATATTGATAGATTTTTGTTAATTCCTGGTAAGCAGGAAAAAGCTTGCGTTAGGATATATGATAGGATGTGGAATGGCGGAATTCGAAACCACGACCGCTAGAACGGTTAGTCCGTACCCATTGGGCTATCGGCGCTTCCTATTTCCTATTTACTCGCTTTTCCCGACGAGTTTTTCATTGGACACAAAAAGAATATTCAGACGAGTGAGCTTCTTAATCCCTTGCGTAAACAAAAATTATACAATCGGTATTTATTCGTATAAAAAATGTATTTATGATAATAATTAATTATTTAATATAGTTTGGAATGTTGAAAATAAATAAGTTAAACCAATTTTACGCCATAGTATTCTTTAAATTTTTCATTTGAACAAACCTATTTCTACAGCTCGCAAGCTTGAATAGCGAGCTTACAATACTAGGCACAATAGCGGGAGGGTTTTTAATTTACCTCTGAACAGTGAAGCCCTATGCTGAAGCCTCACAACTTGTAATCGATTGGTAACATGGCGGCGGCTTTTTCGGACTTTATCGCGAGGGAGCTTTCCAAAGCACTTGTTTTGTACGTTTATCGGAAATTAAATCTATTTCTAAAGCAAAGTCTAGTAATAATATTAAGTTATAAAACTGGAAATTATTATTTAGGAATGATTACTATCAGTTCTACTTCATAATGAGAACGAGAGAAACCCACCTATTGCTTAAGGGCAACTTGAGCATCGTGAGATGATGAATTGCTACAATAGAAATCCGACAGCAGACAGCATTCAACAACAGAAAAGAAAATTACATTATAGGACTGCTCAACTTATTAATAAGCTGTTCATATCACTCAAAGAACAGCTACAAAAAGGCAGGCAAAGTTTTTTGGTACCAAATAGACTTTCCTCTTAAGTTATAAGTTCAGTTATGTACATGAAATATAAAAAAACAACATCAATATGAAACAATTTATTGTTAAAGACACGACTACAATGAATAAAGCTCAAACTCAGCCACATAACGATTCTAAGCAAACGAGTACCATGGTAACAAAATAAAAAGGGGATTCTATAACACGTTTGCGTTAAACATAATAAAAAGAATTATAAACAAAAGTAAGTCAACGAAACAAAATAAATCATAAAAGAACCAATTATTAAAAAAATAAAACAACCTTTGACAGTTACTAGCTAAAAAAATCTTATACTTGATTTTTTATAATAGCAACACACTACGATAAAAAAAATAACTGAAAATGTTTATCTGTGCCAACTTCAAATCTCAAATGTCAAATTTTATTGTCGCAAAAATTTCAGTCATATTTTGAAACATTTATTACGTGATCATAAAAATAATATTTAAAAATATAATATCATTATCAAATAGTTTCTTTTCGGTATTGCCGTTTATTTCGGCTGTGTAAATTATTGGTGGTAGTGCGTGAAGATTCGCATAAATGAATGATGTCGCTGAGGTCGAAAGCATTAGCTCTAGTGGAGGTGCTTTTAAGAGTTCCACCGCTCTTTGTGGTGGATGAGTTTTTGAAGATCAGCTTGGGGCTGCCGGTGTCAAGCGGCGAGGAGGTATTGGTGCTAAGCAACGTGACGGTGGATCACGTAGATGTACCAGAAACAGATGGGAATTACTACAATGCTAACTTTTACAATGCATTCTTCTTCACCTTCTTCAAATTCGTCGTTTGTTGCTTAGGTAAGTTGTTTTTTTTAGAAACTATTGTAACTCAACTGTTTGAAGGCCCTTTCGATTTCGCAAGACATTTCGCAATATCGCAGACTGTTTACCTGGCGTGGTAATGTCACAATGTGTGCAGACCCTGAACAAGTATTTTGTTAGTTTAAAATATTTGATATTTCCGTAATTCTTTAATTTTATGATAGTTTTGATAAATTACATATGTAAATAGACTTGTATTTCGACCACATTTTATGTTAATATAAAAGTATTCTATTAATACATCAATTAATAATATCAACGAAAATAATCACAATCTATAACTGAGGTAGACAGAGATAGTTCCTAATTCTACTACCTACATTCAATGGGTCATGCAATAAGTGGACAGTTAACCTATTTATATGTGAAATAATTTACTAAATATCAAATAAATTGGAAACTTTATTGAGACTGGTATTCTTAATTTGAATATTTGTCTGAGAATTTAAGATAAGCAATTATTGTAATGAAATTACAAAACAACATTTAATAACAATGATGGATAAATTATTGATAAGGGTTTTTATATTTTATTTACAAGAATGACAGTACAAAATTGCATAAAGACCTTCACATACAATATTTAAGTATCTGAAATAAAAAAAAAAATCTGTAAATTAACTCAAGTAGCAATTTGAAATACTGACTGCACTCTGTAAGCCCGTCTTTCCTCCACTGAGAAGGTGGGTTATGTATTGTGGGGTCTAATCTATAAGGGTATAAACACATTAATTGTGGCAGAAGAGATTTTAACAAATGAAGTGTCATTTCATTTGTTCTTTGTTTTTTTCTAGTGCCAAAGATCTGGCTTATTATTTATTTTCTATCAACATCTTTGTAATGCAGCATAATTCTATTTGTGTTTGTTTTGTTAGTGTATTATCATTTTGATCTTTTAGTACTCTAAATTATTCATGTGGTTATTTTTTTTTTCACAAATTTATGGCTTTGTTACTGGACATTTAAGTCAAAGACACTTTACTAAAAACCATATAGCTAAGATTACATGAATATTGGATATGTAACGTTTGAAAGAAATATTGAATAATGGAAGTTTTATAGATTTAAAGTTGAAAACTGATATCAACACACATGTAAGAAATGTATTGTAGTAATGATGAGTCAAACTTTTATTTTTAAACTATCTGGGTAGTCAATTTATTACAAACATCATGACTGCTTGTAATATTATATGAGTTGCAAAATTGAACATAATGTTAGGTATATTGGAATGTGATGACATATAGAAGGTTTATTTCAGGACATAGCTCATGGTCCATCTTCAATATATTTGAATAAACAAATACCAATTATTTATTGCTTCATTTCAATCAATAACTCATTGTTTAAATACCAATTTTGGTATGTGAGATGTTCTTCTTCGGGTAACATCTTCTAACGAAGGTTGGTGACCGTCATGGCAACCTGGACAAGTATAATTAAAATAATAATTAATAGTGAGTCAGGCTTTTCGATTTTTTTTGATTAATGATGACTGGTCTGCCCTTTATCTACCCTCATAAAGAAGACAATTTATTATAGTTTATATATTTGTATTGATAATTAAGATTTTAGCAACTAATAACGAAGTTGGTCTTAATAATATCTATTGTCTTAGCAGTAAGCACTACAAGTAATTTTGATAGACTCACTAAATATTTTTATAGTGTAATTTTCAGTCCGTAAATTAACCTACCCTGTTGTCTTATCTTACTGCTGTCAAGTAATTCATGAACCATAGATTACAAACATAAATATAGATTTTTATAAGAGGTCTAAATATACCAAAGGCACCATAAATAATTACACATTTGTAAGATAACAATATGAGAATAAGGAAAAGTTATAAATAGTTTTATTACTAGCATCTATATTGTTTCCCCACACTCGTTTGAATGTATTGAAAATATATTATTAATACATTTAAAATGTCTTAGTAAAATAAGAATATTTTATCATTGTCAGCTCATTATACGTCCCCACCGAGGGACTCCGAGCTTACCCTATTATAAGGGGTGAATAGGCCATAGTCAACCACACTGGCGATAGTCTGAAATAATCATGATTAATTAATATTATATACGGTTACAAATGATGAGGAAGAACAAAGTAGGTGTGGATGGATTGTTTGAAAGAGGATATGTGTAAGCGTGTTAATGTGAGAGATGTTTGGAAAAGTGGTGCATGCTATACCTGTCTGCTATAGTCTGCATAAAGAAAAGGACAAGTTGATGATTACACTTATGAAATTTAAAACAAACTATAATAATTACTGTCACATATTAAATGCTCAATGTAGTCCGGCTTATGAAATAAAATTTACCAAATTAAAGTAATCTCTCAATTATTCTTGTGCTTTAAAAATACCCAAAGGTTAGGTAAATACGTAATTACTATGTATGATTATTAAAACTAGCCTACCAGTATTGTTTGTTGATAATTTTTTATCATATCAAGAAGTTTAGATTTCAACATGTAATACTAAGTTTGCACGTCCATGGACTTATCATTCATGCCAAGTCATTATTGCAAATGTTGATTTATAAAAAATATACAAATGTGTTATACCATTATGAATTATATACTTTATTAATTTAGATAACATTGTATATTGAATAAGTAATTATGTTAATGAAATAAGCAAATTTAATTAATACATTTTACATTATTCTTTGCATTATAACAATAAATACAAATAATTCATACACTAAAGTGCAAAAATCTAATGTTTTCATCATCAACCTGCTCAATTCCCTATATAGTGTCAGCACAGTGTGTATGTACGTCTCTATCAGCCGTTGTTAGCTGAATTCAGATACTTAAGCATATTCTCTTTCAAACAGTCCATCAAAGTGCCAATAGTCTAATAGTTAAGGATACAGATTTCCGATCATGTTGTCGAGAGTTCGAATCCCGGTATTGGACTATTGTGAACCATATCTTAGCACAAGCCTAGAGCTTAGTTGGAGCGATGAAAGAAATATTAGTATTAAATAAAGTATTAAAAAAATATCCGAACTCACTTCATCACACATCCCTCTTTCACAAAATCCATTCGCACCTTCGGTCCTCCTCTACCTTTATAGCATCATTCAATCTCATCAAAGATTTAATGTTTTACATACATTTATAGGTTCAAAGTTAAAAAAGAAAACCTAGTAAGTTGTTTATGCAAGTCCAGACGTGGATTTATCTCTGTGCTAAATATCATCCATATCTGTTTACCCATTTTGGTGTTACCAGCTTACAAAAAACCATATGTAAACTTTTGCATTTATAATATTGTTACCAATAAATATCTTACGATAGAATCTGTTTTATGAAAGGGAAAGCATGTATACAGTTTTAGACCAATAGAACAATCTAGAATGTAACCTTGATAGTACATATGTTATACAATGTTATTCAATTCTTTTACAACTAGGATCGCTTTGAGTCACCATGACTTTGAAATTAAGTGCCTTGTCATCGTGAAATTCGCACTATGCTTGTTTACAAATGACCATGTTTACTTTGATATGTTAAAGACTTACATCATTATAAAATGCGTTTACACTGCCGAAAGACTTAACTAGAGTGTGGACTAAGTGGACCTTGGGCCTGAGTAAAATAAGTCTAATATACATATATACACGTAATGGGTGGGCCTCCTAAGATATCCTCCCTGCCTAGGAATAAAGGTTGATTAAGATTTGTACTTAGACCCTGTTGGTGTCTATCCTCAAATGCAATTTTAGAGGGTTCCGGGACTGTACAGGCCTGTGACATTTTTCAATAATAACTGTGATTGGATATGTTTTTGTACGGTGGTTCGGTGGAAACATACAGCATGATCCAAGTCACATTTTAAAATTAAATAATGAGCAAAATGTTTTATATTGATAGTTAAATTTTAATTGATTTGACTGTTAGGAAACATTAATATTGATGTAGAATGTATGTATGCAAGTATGGGTAGAAATTAAGGAGTTTTAAATATTATTGTTAGATAGCAGACATTATTCCCCTCAGTATAATCTGTGATCAGTGTCAAACTAGACTACCGAAATAGTTCAAGTGGTACATCTTTTCGGGCGTACACTTTATTTCATCGTATATGTGAAATGTCTGGAGTAAAACCTCCGCGAGATGGACCGATGATGTAGTGAAGGTTGCGGGAGTATCCTGGATAAAGGCCCTGGAATATCGGGGAGGCCTACGCTTAGTGGGTTTCATGTGGCTGATATGAAGATTACGAAATGTCTTTGATAAGTGTTTTTACTAAGATATTTTGACATTATTGCTGGCAACACCCTGTCTATGTCAATCATAATGACAATATTAATTATGTTCCTATCATTGTGTCCACGTCGATGTGACTTTTTCATAATGTATGGATGATTAGACAAATCGATTAGTGCTATCTTGGTACGAGAATTTTGAACTTCGTCCTTAATATTTGCTACTTAACGGTTATCTATGTTACAGTTGTTTCTATTGTAATCAATATTTATCTGATATGTACCAGTAAAGTCATGTATTCGCTGCGTATTATCTTTATACAATCATCAAGAGAGGTAAGAATACATTGACATGGAATTAGCCAGGCCCCTATAATTTTAATTTGCATATTTAATAAGTAAGGCCTACGTCCAACAGTGGGTAGACAAGGGCTGATGATGATGTTGTAATAATTAATTAGTAAATATACCAAAAAAACTAATACACTATTTCTAATTGGATTCTTCATTGTTAAGTTGTCCGCTTGTCTATACGTTTGTGGCTGCTGATCTCTTAAACGACTTGATTGGTTTTAGTTTTTTTCGCCTTTATGTATTCTAGTAAGCTTCACTTAACGTCTGGTACATATATTTCGAATATTACATTATATGCCCGCGAAGCCTCAAAGCGCTTGGGCGATCACTCTCTTCGCTGACGCCTTCCTCCATCTCTGCTAACTTCTTAGTTCTTAAATAGCAAATTGTTCTAATGTCGACATTCTCATGTTTTACAAATGTGTTCCGTTGTCACAATTTAATTTACCGTTTGTTTTCACTGGCAATCAACTCGTTCAAAAACAATTTTATCAATTCTCTTGCAAATAATGTTTTTGTTTCGTTCTTTCAGCAATCGAAACTCACTGTTAGGTTTTACGTAAATTGTTTTACGCATATTTTAAGTCAAGGCAACCACTGCGATGGATTCGATACGCTTGTATACGAACCGAAAACCCAAGGCGAGCGACGCGTCCGTGTTAATTACAAATCTGTATTGATTACATAATCACTTCCGAATTACCTTCGTCGGATAATAAATAAATTAAAAAAAAATGGAGTAGGATACAAGAACCAAAATAGAAATCAAACTAGATACTAAACTTGTTATTCGAAGCGCCAATGGTCTAAGGTAAGGGTACGTCCTGATTTAGCGGTCAAAAATTCGAATCCCACCATTCGACTGATGTCGTACCATATCCTAACACAAGCGTTATGCAAATTTACCTGGAATCGTACTAAGATATTAGTAAATCAACAGAAATCTGATATTATTTCTAAAAAAAAAATATAATGAAGCATATATTAATTTTGCTCATTATGTATTTCGTTTATTTATCAAGAAAATGGACTGGAGTAGTGTACGCAATGAGACCGTACCTTCCGGGGCTCGTTCATAAAAAACCCAATACACTTTTAAACCAGTCTAACTGCTTAGCAGTTCAATGACATTCATACAATGATTATTTATATGCATATTTATGTATCTTTACCGTAATATCAATATGAATTATTCCATCATATTAGAAGTATATAAACGAATTGAGTGTCATCATTTTTATATGTCAAACACAATCGCAGAACCTTGATGGAATACGATTTGCAATTTTTTTTTTAAATTTCTTATCTTTAACCTTTTGGTCGAAGATAAAACGCCTATCAGTGGCCCTGGAACGGATGATATTCTTTAAAAATCATGCAGTCCCCGACTAGAATTGAAAGCCCTAGTTGAAATAGTCAATATATTTTTGTAACACTCAACGCTGGTAAAATTCCCGCAAGAAATAACACGTCTGATATGAATGTAGAAAACGCGAGAACGAATTTATGTTTATTTACATTTAACAATGTGCGTCATTATTTTCACAATAATTTATATATAGAAAACTCAAAGAGGCTAATCGTGGTAAAAAAAATTTCTTTTCCGTTTCTTACGAACATTATATTGTAGGAAACTGGTGAGCTTGGAATTAAAAAAAAACCACTGAACCGGGATAAACAGAGATTTTTTGCTAGGAGCACACACCGTCATCAGACCTTATCTGCCCACTGCTGGGCATAGGTCTTCAATGCCTTCCACAGTATGCGATCCTCCGCCTTACGTCAATGAAATATTTTTTTTTTTGGTATACATACATACACTAATTTTATTAATTAGATATATACATAGTATATTTTTTACTATAAAAAGATAAATTATTTTTATTTGCATTTCCTTATTTAAATCAAGTGTTTACAATAACTTGTTTCTAAATTAATTAATGCAAATTAATCTCTAGTCGGAAATAACAATTTTAAAGACATCAAACTTTTAAAATAAAGTTATAAATGTATGTATGTAATGTTATTAAAAAAGTTATTAGTTTGAGAATCAAACTTATTACCAGCTTTACGTTAAATCATCCACCGAACAATTACAGATTACGATTTATTCAATTTTATTAACGGTACATGCAAAAAGTACAGTGTACTCATCTTTACGTAGATTGTTTATACAAAAAAAAAACAATTAAAATTCAAATTATATTTTTTTTGTTTGTTTTGTAAGTCGATCACCTTTTCTGCTACCATATAACTCTGTATATTATAAGATAGCGATAATATTGAATGTTGTAGGCGGGAATAATTATTATCGTAACATAACATGGTACGAAGGCGACAATGTTCTAAAAACTTTTGGGAACGCCAAAATATACCATCTTACTGTTATGGCTATACATTCAGTTTTAACTGAACTGAACTCTTATTAAAGCTATGTAAGCAACATTTTAACTGTCATACTGTACAGTTATACTTATAATGTTAACTGTACAGTTCGACTTCACTTTAAAGGTATTGTGCTTTACGCTTACAATCTAGAAGGGTAGGCAAATAAAATAATTAACAATTATTTTAATAACTTTATTATTTAGTCGAAGTTCTCTAATTTTGACATAGCAACATATTGTCAAATAAAACAACGTAAATCAATGGGTGACCTATGAAAATAACACGCAAGGTCGCCTCCGAGGTCGTTATTACAAGATGCTTATTTTTTTTTTTTATTTCTAGTACATTAATTTGTAAACTATTGAATATTAATATCGATTGGCAAAAGTTAGGTTAGCAAGCGGTCCAGGTACGATCTCCGCCATGTACTAATGTTCTTTTCCATTTTCAAATTTCATTTGTACATCCGACGTTCTTCATCATCATCATCATTATCAGCCAAGTGTAGTCCACCCCCATCGATTGCCACGATAACCGGTCCAGTGCACTCCCGCAACCTTGACCAAGTCATCGGCCCATCGTGCGGGAGACCTACCAACGCTGCGTCGACCTGTCCGTGGCCGCCATTCCGTGGCTTTCAGGCCCCATCGGTCGTCTGTTCTGCGGGCAATGTGACCGGCCCAACGCCACTTAAGATTTGCGATTCTTCGGGCAATGTCGGTAACCTTGGTTCTGCTGCGGATCACGTCATTTCTGACGCGATTGCGCAGAGAGACTCCGACATTACGTTTATAAGTAAAATATAAAAATACGTAGGAGTAAAAAAGCAAACATTTTTTGTGGTGTCATTCGCGTTTACTAACGTCTTTTACATAAAAGCTTTATCCACATTAGCTATGGGAAAAAGTTTCGACTCTATCACTATGATTGTAACTCGCAACGAATTGAATGGCTCAATAATATAATTCGGAGTAGACAGAGTAGCCTCTTAGCAAATTGAAATTATGTAAATGAAAGTAAATTTGCATGTTATTGGAATAAACAATTGGATTGGATGGATCGTGAGAAAATATTCGGAATTGTTTTTACCTTATAAGATAATAAGTTTGCTTAACGTTGAACACAAACGGGCGCCGTTCTATTGTCCTTCGATAGAGGATATGAGAGGAATTTCGATAAAATAAAATAGGAAAATGGTATGAAACTTTTGTCACTGAAAAATTACTAAAGGCTTTATACTTTTACAATAAGGTACTCATACTATAAACACTTAATCCAGCACACAAAAGTAAGCTGAAAAATGGTATGCGAAAGCCTTCAGATGGGGTATATTTCCAATTATTGTGACAATACCCTAGCGGCAATAGTCTAATGGTAAAGGGTATGGATTTCCGACAACGTCGAGAGTTCGAATCCCACCATTCGGCTATTGTCGTGTACCATATCCTAATAAGCCTAGAACTTACTTGTAATGGTAAAAGAAATATTAGTGAGTTAACAAAAATCTCCTAATATTTTTACAAAAAAAAAAAAACATGAAATGACATCTTGAAAAACTTGTATGAAACTCTTTATCTATAGATGTATATATATAGATACAGATGGATTTTCTGTTAATAAAAAAAAATATGAAATCTGACTCTCAAAGTACTAACACAGTTGGTAAGAAGTTGTACTTAGCTTATGTTAGTTGTTCAAGTCAAATTTATCACCATGGTCGACTTTAAGAAAAGTTATGTGGGTGCTAAATTCAGTATGGACCTTTTATGAAAGGTCCCCCACATAGTTTTGTAATAATTCCGAACTTGCTTTATGTTCGCCGAGGCCGAGGAACGTGAGGATATTACAAAAACTTGTATTACAACCGAGACATGTGTGTTAAAACTGGAACACTCAGATTAATTTTATATACTATGCCAAAGAAGGTTTTACATGACGAAATTTTTTAACATATAATTAACAGATTTATGTTAATTCACTAACATCTCTTTAGCACTACAATTAAGCTATGAACTTGTGCTAGGATACGGTTTAAGACGGTAGGCGAATGGGGGTTTTGAACTCTTGACCATGTGATCGGAAATCTAACTATGTGGTTATACGCGCTTTAAACAAGATACTTTTGTTACAATTCTTCACCTGAAGCACAGTGGGCGCGAAATTATAAAAAAATAATTTAGTCTACACCAGATTGTAATCTTTGAGTCATCACACACACTCGTTCAGCCTTTTTGGAGTTATGTGCTAACAAACCTCCATCTATTTACACATTCATCATAATCAGCCTTTGTCTGCCCACTGTTGGATACAGGCCTTTCCCAATGCCTTCCACAGTATGCGGTCCTCCGCCTTCCGCATCCAACGACTTCTCGCATTCTACATATTTACACATTTACAATTTATTACTTAATCTGTATTTGAATTCTGTACAATGTGTTGTTTATTGACATTTTCAATAAATATGACTTTTTTTTTAAATTTTTTATTTGCATCTCTCGGCTCGCGGTCATTACTTTTTAACATTTTTTTTAAGTGTGTGGCGCTGGAGTATACAAGTAGGAGACAAGAGCTGATGATGATGATTGTGTATTTTTTTAACATAGTCAAGTATTGTCGTGTCGATGTAGGGTCGGGTATGGCTTATGCAAAAATTTAATTTCGCGTTCTTTGCAAAGGATTCCGGAAATAAAGGCAAAACACCGCAATCCCCGGGATATAGGGGGTCAAGGATAAAGGAAACGTGAATTGGAGAACAAAGAATATAGTGAAATACGTCATATTATGCGTATAGCACCTTTTGTTTTGTGTATTGTGTTTAAATTTAAATCTAAACTGTTTGCATTAACAACTCAAAGAAATAAAAAGAAATGCCAATTGCCAATTTCTAATTACGTAGTACCGAGAGCTCGATACCCAACATTCGACAGACTTTTCAAACCTAGTACAAGCCTAGAACAAATACAATTTTATTGTTCAAATAAATTACACGTTATATATATACATTCAAATTGTCAAAATCCTAAAGTAGATATTTTGGAACAATATCAGTAGTTATTAGTCAGTCAAAGAATAAAATTATATATCTATCTTTTATTTTACATTAAGTATTAGTCAATTAACAAAAGCTACATATATTTTACAAAAAAAAATCTTGCATTATTTTGACGAGTGTTATCTATTGTTTCATTAAAATGAACAATTCTGTGTTATGACTTTAGGTGGATTGTGGTGGTGATGGATTGTGTGAAAGACATGCGTATGGAAGTACGTACTGTGCCGATAGTACGTAGGGAAAAGGGCAGGTTGATGGTGATGACAGATTGCAAATTATCTGTGTTACGTAACATCCGTTAGCAAATTTAATTACTTCGTACTTCAGTTTTGGTGAATGATTATGCAAGAATAGAGGACGAGGGTCTACTGTGTTGATGTGCAGCAGAACCGGGGATGACTAGATTATTGTTAATTTTATGCGCTTACAATTTCAATGCGTCACCCTTTTAAAGAAAACCTTTTTTGTTATTTATTCAAGATGAAAAATGTAGAGGGCGGAAATTATTTTCTTTAATATTTTTAGAATGATTGAGTAAGTTCTGACACCTTTCTATTAGTAAAAGCAATGAATGTTCAATGATGTGTAAAATTTCTTTAAAGATTTGAGAGGGTTGTAGGTCTCTCAAATACGCCCCAGTACACTCGGTCACAAAAAAGGAATTTTAATAGTAGATTTTTAGTGCCTGTTTTTCCGAAGAGACGACAGGAGCGTCAATATTTGAACAATAAGTCGGCTATCAAAATAATCCTTCTGTTATGCTTTATAGACAATTCTTGACTTTGTCGATGGTTTTCATTTTTAGACATCTATAGACCAGTAAAATTATGACAACTCACTAGCGCCACCTTGTCAATGTCAAAAAAGTGTCACCAGATCTCATAGTATTGTAGCTGTCATTTTATGTTTTTTTTATGGCTTCCTTTATCCGAGTAGGTTTTATATATTTTGTGACAATCGCGATAGCAACGCCTCACTCTCGTCTGTGTTTAAACAAGGCGATAAACATTGAGAAGTTTCACGATTCAAGCGCACTCTAAGTGTGCTCCTCGAACGCTGTGCTGATGTGTTGAACAATAGATTAAGGTTAAACGTTTCCATCCCATTCTCCAGGAAGCACTCGAAATGTCCGCGAGATATTTCCGATTCATCGAACTTTATAGTTAACAGTTATAGAAGAGATTGTGTTTAAAATATATGACCCAGTTATTTTGAAAGTGGCCTAATATAATTTTCCACATTTTTACAATTTTACAATTTTACAGTTATCATGGGTACAAGGTACAAATTTTTATTTATCAGTACACAATTAAACTTTTTTATTCCGGAGTAAATACAATAATTATTGACACATACGTTTCCCGATTTAGTAAAATTCTTGAACTTTGAATGTGGCGTAATTCCATTTCTACTAAAATTTTAACATTTACTAGTTATAATGTCGGAAAGCAGTGATATAGGTAGTTTTATTTAATAAATTACACGTTGACCTCATTTTTTTTAATCTCCAGCATGTATCATAAATGACGTGTACATAAGTTACACTACCAGATTATGGGTTATGTTAGAAACGAACTATATAAAATTTGATATCAATTAAAGACATCAGTGAAATATAAAAATTACATTTGGTGGGATGAAATAGTTACTAAACTTTTACATTATTTAATTTAAAGATAAATTTACAATTCAAATATATTTTCATTGTAGTCAAAGTTATTGGCCGCAAATAAATTACGATGGGACGAAAATTTGTGCCGTCGATTGCGTCTCAATTTCAAAAGATAATTTATCGACGCCTAGAGAAAATTAGTTTTTCCCGAGTAATCCCGCCGTGTCCCATATGGCTTCTGGGTCACTCCAGTTTCCATTTACTTATTGAACATATATCGTCGCGCATTTTTGGCGACGATTGAAATCAAAACAAACACCGCTTAATATATTTGCTTTGATATTTATCATTACATATTTAAAACTTTGAATGATAATTGTTAAAAGGTAACTTCAGAAAGACGAAGATTAAACTAGGCCTATATCCAGCAGTGAACAAACAAAGTCTGATAATAAAAGATTAAATGGACAGGTGTTTGTTAGCAGGTAACTCCATAACAGCTAAATGGGTCTAGGTGAAATTTGGTACCGATATAGACTACAGTCTGAAATAAGCCTATAGACTATTGAATAAGTTTTAAAACCAATACCATAGTATTTAATCTAATGCAGTCCATTCAGTGTGTTAGTCTCCTCAATAAGTATGATGTTATTTTATACATTATTGGAATTAGGTAAAAAAAATGAACAATATTTTCTATCATAGATATATTAAAATATTATAATCTTTATAATGTTGTATATCCGGTCGCTAAAATTACTTGAAATTAAACCTATATTTTAATTAAAGATTACATTCTCGAGGGAAATTTTGGAGAAAATTAGATACCATTTAATTTTGTGTGCGTATCCTGTGAACGTGTTCTTTAATTAGTAACTGAAATTTTATATTTTACGAATATTGTGTAAAATACTGTTTCTACTAAATGCTAGACGTACTTTTACTTACAATAAATTGATTTAAATAATTTAATAATCAGTAAACATTGGTATGAATATGAACTGGACGAGGGTAGAGAGGCTCGAAGGCTACCCTATGTTAGACGTAACTAGGCCATTATCAGCGGTGGCCAAGTTGACTTCACACATATCTTTGATTTTTTTCGCAGATATGTGCGGGCTACATCACGATGGTGCCGCTCGCGTAAGAAAATTAGAAAGATGTCGGTACATTGAAGTTCGAAAATCGAAAAACACATTAGTACATGGTGGGAATCGAACTCGAGACCAGGAGATTAAAAGTCCATTACATAACCCTTGAGATTTACTAGAGACTAACTAGTTATTGCGAGAAAGCAGAAAAAATATGAATTCGTGGTTTATTTAGAGCACTTAGCGCTTTAAACGTAAATCTTACAAGTCACGCCATGTCGTGTAATTATAATTAATTAAGAAAACTAAGTAGAAAAAAAAGCAGTAAATAGGTTTATTTTTTAATGAAATGAAAACAGGCAAGCGGTTAGCGCTTTTCATTCGTGCACTTACTGCAATTTCTGTCTTTGTGCTGTAAAAGCCCGGCACTTATATAGCGCCGATATGAAAGAAAACAGCGCCGTATTCGCTTCAAGTGTAATTTCAAAGTGACGAGAGCACAAACATCTGCGAAACGATTCAATTGAAATGGAAAACGTTTGTATAACCACAAGTTTATCTGCGCCGGCGACAGAGGCGCTGCTGTCGCGATTATTTCTGTCAGATAATGGAAATCATACAGTATCATCAACATATATCAGCCATATGTCGCTCCCCGTTAGTTGTAGGCCTCCACAAAGACCACCACGATAATCGGTCTTCATTCTAACCTTGATCAGATCATCAGTCCATCTTGTAGGAGGCCTACCCACGCTGCATCGACTTGTCTTCCATTCTAGGACTTTAGCGGCTTCATCGTCAGTCCGTAAAACTTAGGCAGTTAAAGAGAATTACATAAATAAAGACCAGACAGTTACAATACAAAGATAAGATGACATTTCTTGACATTGATAGAGTGCGCTAGTCGGTTAACACAGATGATTTTGTCGATCTTTATTGGCTATTAAAAGGTTTATTTGAATCGAAATGTTTTCTAAAGTTTCAGCATCATCAGGAAACCTGTTCATGTTTGTGTTCATCAATACCAGCAACGCTTCAACATCGCACTCGTAGAC
Organism: Papilio gigon; assembly: GCA_027563995.1. NCBI lineage: Eukaryota > Metazoa > Arthropoda > Insecta > Lepidoptera > Papilionidae > Papilio > Papilio gigon. The sequence continues at coordinate 2,206,851 of JAODUI010000009.1, read as the reverse complement.
GTCAACGGCGCCCTACGGGACCCCCGTCCAGTGAGCGACGGGCCGCGTACACGCTATAGTACTGATCCCACTCACCCTGAAGAAGAGCCCCCGATAGGCTCGGACCTAGTCGGTACCGACACCGATTTTCACATGGGTTAAGCTATTTTAGAAAGGTATAGTATCATCAGAGTTAATTGTATTGATTAAAAACACTAATTTACTTTACTTAGAATAAAAAGTAAATATTGTTTTACGCCGGGCAACAAAATGAAGTGTGGAAGCGCGCTAAGTATCGGATCTGTTTAAAGCAAAGAGCGCTGGTGCCATTTGCAGCGCGAAAGCAAAATGCATCAAGATGTAAAATGTTTACACGACAGATTGGAAACGGCGTGTCATTACCGAAGTGCTTTTAGTCACCGCGGCGGTGGGTTCTATTCATTTCACGTCGCTCTCTGTTGTTTTAATTTACCGTAAAATGTAAATTACAAAATGCTTTTTCATCTTTGATTCAATTTTTTTTATTTTTATGAAATTGCTATGAAATTTTCTTTTAATAATTGAATGCTCTAAATTACAGTACTCTTGTTCATTAATTATGCATCATTATTTACTCTTGTAATGTTTTTCTTTGACTATAATTATGCTTGGAGTAGAGGCGTTACGGACTAGTAACATGGGGCGCCCTCTAGGTGGAACGACTACTCGTTGGGTGCGGAAGTCGCAGGACCGCGTACTGCAGAGGCTCGTAATGATACTGTTTGCATTGGTATACTAGACTTGGATTTGTATTGTCTTTGGTAAAGCAAGATTGTGTTACTTAATAAAGACAATGTTATAAATAGCGTACGTTTTCACTGCCGTTTACAACACTGACGTTATGTTATTTATTTTGTTTTAAGCGGTAAAAGAAAATATTATTTTGAATTGACCTTGTATTAAAGAAAATTATAGAATAGTTAAAAAAATGCACTTTGTACTTCGATCATTGTTCCTTTCGTCTCGTAATTGTCATAATCACGCGGGCGCAGTCGAGTCGATTGGTCGACCCCTCCGGGCATCCCCGCGTCCCGTCTGCCCCGCGGTCGCCCTACTCGTTTTTAACAATTTTAATAAAGTGAAATACAATAGAAGCTTAACAGATAATAACGTAAACATATCGAAACTTATTTACATTGTACATTGATGTAAATATTTGTTTCCATTTTATTAATGTTAAAAATTTCAATTAACTCCTATAAGGCATCCGTATGATGAATTATAAAAAAAATTATATAAATACGGAAGGAATGTTCTCATGGTCAGTATTCGAACTCTTCGCGTAAAATTAATTAAACGAATAATAACGCTAAAGCGAGCGGAATTTATTCCAGCGCCCGCGGCAACGATACCCAGATTGGGTATTTTAGCAATGATTAATTTAAGCAACGCGGACATTCACATGCCATGCGTTAAATATACTTAAATGTTATACGACTTATAATAAGCCTTAACTCACGTGTAAATCGGTATCCGTACCGACTAGTTTCGGACCCGTCGGCGATTCTTTACCAGGGAGACTGAAATTGGTATTATTACGTGGTCGCGGTCCGTGGCGTCGCGTCGTCGAGTTAGCTACGGGCCGCGACCGAGCAAGCGTTTATTAGTGCTATAGTGTAAAAACTCATTAAAGTTTTGTTCCTTTAACACATTCACTGCGGCACCTATTTTTGCGTACTTTCCGTCCCTGTGATACGAGGTGTTAACGACCCGTTCCGTGACTGGATGTTAGTGCGACTCATGGTCCTTTAGAACGCAGATCCACACGTTTTTTCTTGCTGCACCACATTGAAGTTGTAGTAGGGAGGATTTAGACCTCGTTTCAAAGCGAACGTGTTAAAAGATATAAGGGTTGTTCGTTAGGTCAGACCGATACGTAATCAAAGCTCCGACATCCTGACCTTTTAAACGTAAAGGACGTCTGGTTGCTTTGAAAGAAATAGTTGTTCTGTGGTAAACATGTCGTTAGTTTAAACACATATTGTGTCTGGTACACTCGTGTGTTGCTAGCAGACATAACACAAGCAAAGTCCAAACATTGTATGGTTGACCTTATTTTTATTTTACTTTCAGATACTTTTTGTCTAGGACATTTGGATCTGTACCAAGAAAGTTTACAATATATTTTTTTTATTAAATACTAGCTGTTGCTGCTGTTTCATCCTCATGATATTTTTTACAATTTACCGTCCCTCCAAGTTGAATAGCGTGATAATATATAGCCTAAAACCTGGCGTAAGTGGTAAGCTTGTTTGTATAAAAAGAATTATTCAAATCGGTGCCGCGGTTGCTGAGAACTTACACGACGAAGTTAAAAAAAAGTTTACGCTTTATAATATGATTTTACCTTCAACTTCGTATTATGACATAACAAAACATTCGAAGCGACAATAGCTTAATTGTTAAGGGTACGGACTACGGATCTAGCGGTCGTGTGTTCAAATCCCTACTATTGGACTAATGTCGTAAGCAATATCTTAACACAAGCTTATTCAAGCTTACCAGGAATGGTTACAATAAATATTAGTAAATTAAAAAAATTCTACTAATAATTTGATTTAAAAAAAAAATGGAAAACTGGTTAATGGGATATTCAGCAATGTGTAATTCAATTATAGTAAAGTAATTTAATTATTCATTTATCATTCATTCATTCCTTCGTTCGTTCGTTAATTCATTCATTCATGTATTTATTCAGACAAGCATACATATAAAAAAAAACTATTACAAAAATTACACTTACATTACAGATCAATATATGTGCCAATTACACGCCTGTACAAATTATTTGATGCATTCGATTTATACACTGTTAACTATCAAATTGACAGTTGCAATTTGGAAATCGACAATGTAAAAGTCGTCATTTGATGATAAAAATCTAACCTAAACATATATAAATATTGACTTAATTAACGTATTACAAAAAAACAACTTGTGGCTTTGTTATTAAAGTTCTTTGGAGACAGAGAACAATGAAAATAACATTTGTACGGAAAGAAAACACCTTTTGATTGTTCCTTTATATTGCATAATGGAAACAATGTTGCAAACTTGGTCAACTGGTGGAGCTTGGCATTCTGGATTACATTAAGCTCTCGACCTCCGTTATCGCTGCATCGTTAGCCAGGCTACGGCCGTCAGATTACCATTTAGGATAACTAGTCTTGTTTAACGTTCTACCTTTAAGAATATTTCTTCACTATATCAAATATAACATTAAGTTAGTAACACAAGAAATAACTTTAATTTTACTAACCACAAATTCATTTAAACTTTCTTCAAACTCGACATGACGTAGAAAGTATGGCATTTAACAAATCTCTTCTAATTTTTCTCTGCCATTTTAAGAATTTTTTCTATGTAAACACACCAGTCTACACACTAGTTTTTTCTAGGTAAACACACTAGTAGGTAGTACACTAGTCCTCACCGAGGGGTACAACTTACCAACGTTAGAGGTGACTAGGTCGTAGTCAACGCACGCCTAGTGCGTATTAACTTCTTGTTTGACTTTCCGTCTATACGAGCAGGTTACTTCACGATTTTTTTCCTTCACCATATCGGATAAACGTACATAAGGGATACAAAAACGAAAAGCACATTGGAACATGGAATGGTCCGGCCAGTTGTTGAAGTCACGATGCTCTAAAGGGCAGGTTGTTACTAAAATTTATAATTAATATAGCTCAAAAAGCGATCCGAGTCACAATCTCAATTTGCCAGAAAACATCAATCATATTGACGGATAAAGTTTCATCAATTTCAATTTACCTTTCGTTATCTACGTTATATTCCAGTGTCCTGAATGATTAATTCTAATAATATTCCTCTATTACAATAAACGTCGTCATGAGGCATATACTATAATGTTGGTAACAAAAGTCATCTTACCACAATTAGCTCCTTTGAGCTTTTAACATTTCTGCACAAGCATGCGACATGGTCACTGGTTGACTATATGGGTCATGGGTTGATGGGTCTTATATCGGCGAAGATATTCAAAGATATCTATGAGGTCAACCAACCGGCACTGGGACAGCATGGTTGACTATGGACTAGTCACCCCTAATAATAGGGTATGCTCTAAGCCCCTCGGAGGGGACGTGTGTAGTGAGCTGATAATGATTAATATTTCGATTACGAGTTGGAATACATAAAATTTTGTAATAACGTAAACGTAATTTCTTTAATTTAGCCTGTGAGTATGAGACAAAATGTAACTGAACTTTATGGGTTCGGAAAGCAGATTGTTATTGCCGAGTTTGTTAGCTAAAGGGGTCGCAGTTATTACATCCCAATGTTCCATCCCCACATAAAACTTTAAGCGACTTTAACAGGATACCGGTTCCTGAAATAACACAATTTTGTTGCTTCTATTTAATAGAATAGTTAGATTTTAAAATTACTTATAAAGGAAATTATTTCGAGAATGTCATCACAGCTTAGTAACTTTAACGTGTATTTACACTACCGAGAAAATCTCTGGTATTATTTTTGTAAAACCGTACACAACAAAAAATGTTTTGTACAAATTTTGCCGCAATCGAAACTTGAGGTTATTAATTCTTGGTAACACGTAACGAGTGTTTAGTGATCGACAAGACATTTAATAGTATAAGTAGTATATCATGAATAAAACCACTATTATCAACCATTCCGATTTAAAAATCTCTTTAAAATAGAAGTACGTTTTCAGATGAGTGCACTACATCGAATCGCTAGCATTCATAAAGCCTTTAACTATTATCCTTCGTCCGTTTTATTCAGAACAAAGCTGTTCCTTTTTATAATCTTATTTTAAAAATTATCTATACAATATAATTACTCGAGTTCCCTTTTCAAGGAAGTAATGTAATTAATTTTATGGCTGCTTGCAATTCCTTTGCTGGAACGGCGTCTGTTCTTTTTAAGTTAATTAAAAACTATGCTACCGCTTCTATTACGATATTTTGTGTACTCGAATTGATTAAAACAGTCTTGAAATTGCAGTCGAGAAAAGACATCCAATATTATCTGACTTTTTTTTGACTTAGACTAGTTTTCCAATTTTATTATTATCAAATAACTATTACTAGCGACACCGTCCGCGCTGCAAAACTTAAAAACCAGTGGCTTATTTGTTCTTCTAGACTATGTTCTACATATGGCTGTTGAAATAGTAAGCAGATTTTTTACAATTATTCACACCCCCTCCCCCTAGCAAAAGTAAGCAAAGCTCTGCCCCTGATGGGAGGTGTCCCATGATGACGTAAACATTGGTGTATATGATTTTTTCCTAATATATTATAATTTTTTTAATGATTCATGACCAGCAGTTTTAGTTCGTTTTCGTTATTTTTCAAGTATAGAAAATGTGTAGATTGCCGATATGTGTAAAAAAGTAAAAACTACTGCTGACGTCATCATCATCTAGCCTCCACCGCGCATGACTTTACTTTAAAACGTCCATAATTAATAGTTCTAAATAAAATGTTAAACAGAACGACCCAATAGTCTTTGAACAACTTTGATTTTAAACAATTTCAAAGTTTACTTTAACTGAGCTTAAACGGCTATCGGAATGTATTGCAACGGTGGAAACAATCGTTAAAAGTTCAAGCAAGTACAGGGAAAGCTCGAGGGAATTTATTTTAAAACACTTTTGCAGTTGGAACTGCAACGTAGAGCCTTTGACCTCCGACATCACCGGACCGGAAGTTAAGAGCCGACGGAAACACTTTGTATAGCTTCGCTTCCGCTTTGCTAATTTCACGATTTAAAAACCTTATCAAAGTTAAGCTTATTTTATGTTAGACGAGGAAGGAGCTTAGTAAATTAACGTAGTCCTTAACTTGATAATATTCACTAAGTTTAATTGAGATTATTATCGTTTTTGTTATATGTTTATTATTTTTTTTAAATTAGGACTAACATATTTCTATGGTTAAAAATAAATTTAATTTTTAATACATGAATGGATTATAGAAATGTAAAATATTATAATTTATTATTTATCGTTGGTGCTGACCTCTACGCGATTTCCGTTCCCCAAAATAATTTTGCTGTAAGCTGTCGGTAATTTATTATTAAAATATTCCATTTCGAACTATCCTATGCTATAAAGATTGATAGAATCTTACGAATTTTATTTCGGATAATGAAGATTTCTGTGTAAAATGTAAGAATTGTGTACAATACTTACAGAAGTTCAGTATTAACTGAACTAGCTAGATAAGTATGACCTTATTTGTATAGCCATCTCTATCCGACTTATCTGTAGAGAAAACATCGACAGTCTTTCCTAACAGAATTCAGAATTCCTAAGTTAAACTAAATTATCCCCCTTTTAAACTAGGACGACAGATAACGTCATAAATTTTACTATAATTTATACAAATAACACAAAACAACGAAAGACAAGCATGACCTTATCACTCTATCTGTCAAAATGCCGTGTCAAAAATATCAGTACCAGTCATTGAATAATACATACTCATTGAATTTTAAGAATGTAGAATAAACTAGTGTTGTGTACTTAAGTCTTTGGAAAAGAATTTGAACCGAACTGTAATTTCACTGTTACACCTGCCGTTTACATTACAATATGATACAAAAATAATTCATTTACCTATTGACGATATTCTTATGTGCGGTTTGTCTTGCGTTTGGTGTAATCCATTAATAAGATATTCATTCACTTGTTTATTTCATTATTTTACAGTGGTCAACGCTTAAAAGTGTTCACGTTTACCGCACGGGTAATAAATGTAAACGGGTAAAACGTTGTGTTAAATCTATTTGCGCAGCTGTACCTGATGATATGGGACAATTTACGCGGACAATTTGCTTACGCGGCCATGAAGATAACGCACAAAGCGTCACGAATTCGCAATTTGCGGTATAACGCGCCGCTTTGTACCGCTTTTTGTATATAAACTATGCATTACGTTTTGTGAAAATTGTGTTTTTTTATTAGCCATTGAATAGAGCAATCTATGATTAAAACAGATCACGGACCTCCATGGATATACGCAACACAAGAGGAACTGCACATGCATTGCCAGCATTAAGGGATTAATGACAAACGTGAATTGCGTCATGAAGATTTTTTTAAATACTAAAAACTAATATTAAATACGATCTCATACACTTTTCTTGCATAAAAATCTTTGTGAAGAGATTTGATTTGTTAAATCACTGTTTGTGTAATTGTTAACCAAATATAAAATATACCTGCATAGCCAATTAATTCTTACATCGTATTTTTTGTTAAATATTAGTACATTTTTGTTACTTTACTAGTATTTCTTGTATTGGGAATGGTTTACTTGTGTTAGGAATGGTTTACGACAGTAGACGAATGGTGGGATTCGAACCCGTGACCGCTAGATCGGTATTCCGTACCCATATCCATAGGTAAACAAATTGACTGGTCTTTAAAATCTTTGTATGCCATAAATGAAATGGGAAAATTTCCTACTTGCTACTACTTTAATTTAGGACTACAATATTGAACACTACACAGTATTGTGTGTTATTTCAGCAGCATACGAAGTGACAAAGATAGAAGACAAAGCCTGTCACGTTGCGACAAAACAGTCCACTTATTTTAGTACACGCCTTCGAACGTTCCAACACGCTTTGCCAGAGTAACTGACGTGTTAACAACGATATATTGCTTGTATTCGAGTTTCTAAAATGTTCTAAATTCTGTAACAGTTCTTAGAATATTGTTTAAAGTTCAATGTGTCTTTTGAGACTTATGAAATGGATCATTTTGAATTTGGAATTCTATACAAGCAACATTATTACCGCGTTTGAATTTCGAATTCTGTTGTTGAAGATAAAAAAAAAACATAGCGACAATTTTATTATTTTTTTTCAAAACCAACAATAATGTTTTAATGTAAATTTCTTTTATTACACAGAGATCATAATCTATTCCGGGTTTAAAATAATTCAAAGAGGTTGCTGCAGAAAGAAAATGCAATTTCCAAGTGAAAACGTTAAGTAATTAGATGTATATAGATAGAACTAAAATGTACTAACAAAGCCGTTTCGTTACAAGAGAGAGACGGAAATATGAAGTGTAGTACGACAGAAGGGGACAGATTGGTACGCGGATATTATGAATCAACCAAAGACAGAATACATGTAGATATGTTCTGTATATGTGTTGTGAAACTGAGTAGCATGTTTATTGTATGTAAAAAAAATTAAGACATCTTTCATACAAGGTATTGGTTTGTTGAAATCTAAACTAAAAGTAACTTGTAAGTATCGATTCAAGACAGCATTACCAGCGTACTGGTGCTCATCCATAAACGATGTGTTCAAATTATGGCGATCGGCAAACATCGAGCGAAGTACAATTAAAGATCGGATGCGGAGGCAATCTGTGCGATGTCGGGCCAAAGTGCACTTCGACCGACACTAAATATTCACAAACTGTACGCTGTAATGTGTCGCAGCGGATAAACGTTGCGCGTCCCGCGATGTTTACACTCGATAATCTGTGTGACCAGAATTTGCTTCAAAATAATACCTAAACAAAATTTAAGTTTCGTTTTTAAATTTTTAAGAACCGGTCCGTCTTGCTCTATACGCGAGGATATTATCATCATATCGCGTCAACGTAGCAGAAGTCGTAGACCTAGCAATAGACGTAGCTGTCGTCGTAGAAGATGCCGTAGAGGTAGGAATAGCCGTAGTTGTAAATATAACGGTTGACGTAGGCGTTAGATGGCCGATTACGTAAATTACTTAACGGCTTAACTCACGTGTAAATCGGTGTCGGTACCGACTAGTTTCGAGCACATCGTGGGCTCTTTTTACGGGTGAATGGGATAGCGCGTTCGTGGATCGTCGCTCACTGGACACCTACTACGTAGTCGTAGACGAAAGTGTATGCTTAGTCATTGGCACAAAAAAGTTGGTGTTTCAAACCGGAAATATCGAAGATATGTTACAAAAGAGTCCAAGAACTACGTTCGGCGTGATGCCTATTTTGATGATTACTGTTGTTTGTTACTTCTCAGAGAGTTTCTTTGTAAACTGTTGTGCTCTTAAGAAATAATAAAAAGGAATTACATATTAAGTTTACATCTATAAGTAAAAGTTGTTTAATATTTTATATTACAATAAACGTTTAATATATTATTGGTATTAAAATTCTAATAGAAAACTTTCTAGTTCATACAGTAGTGATATAACGGTATCTAAAAATTCATCGTACGTGCTCAAACCTTTTGCGGCTTTCAAATATCCCGACCCTAAAACCCTTTGAATATACTTTTCTAATAATATATTTAGTAATTTTAAAGTTATACTGAACTGCTACCAATATACGCTTAAATTTTATATAAAATTTCTTACTGCCATTATGTGAAGGGGATAAAAGAGTGGCGGGTTCACAAGTGTGATCATCGACGCTGATGGACATCTGCAATAGAAGAGGAACAACAGATGCATCGCTAGCCTTTGAGAAAGAGTTGAACTCGCTTCTCGAAGGGCCTTTAATCATATATATTTAATTTAGGTGTCCATGGGCGTCGATGATCGCTCTTGTGATCCCGCGCTCGGTTGGCCCCCCTTCTCGTATAAAAAAAAAAAATAGAAGAAACCGCGACTGTAGTGCATTTTACCAGGCTCGATAAGTCGCAATATAACTGTAATTCGGTAGTGATAGAATGTCCAATTATGACAAATAATAAACAGCTTTAGTAGAATGAAATTAAAGAGTCAGTTCTATAGTAAACATCGAAGAGGCACGGCCGCGCGGCGGGTGCTGTCGGCCGCTCTGCGAACGGAAACACTTTCCGACTCCCGGAAAATTGAGAAATGATATATGCGAGGCGAAAGGAACGTCGTTCGTTATTCTCGCACTGTATAATTTTCGCGTTGACGTAATTTACTCTATTTGCAAGTCCACCATATTAATATTCGGTTTTAGTGCTAATTATAGTACCATGGCGTCACAGGGGTATGGGGGGCAGCTTGTACGTAAGATACCCACCTCGTGATAGGATGTTTTTAAAAAGAAATAAAACACAACGCCGTAGACTTACACGAGTAACTATTTGCTCAGGTCTTTTGTCAGAGTAATCTGTACCAATTATTTATATTTTCAATAGAACGTGCGGTAAAAATTTGAGCAAGATTTTTTTTGTTCGATTCTTTTTTCCAAGGGTTTACATAAAGCATTCTTTGAACTGGCTATTGTCGTTCGATACGGGCACATTAATTCAATTTTATTAATGGCTTTGGCCATTTGCCTCGCGGCGCGGGCCTTTCTCTCGTTTTGTTGTCGTTGGAGAGAATAGCCCGGGACCAAATTGATCTAATGTAATCTGGTCCCTCGTAACCGGTGAACTAAAAGTTTTAATTTCATTGTTACAACCTATACACAGTCCTCAAGTATACAGGTTTTTCCTTTACCTCCCTTTTTAATAAGAAAAGATATAGAGGAAAAAACCTCTCTTTAAGTATGTTAGGTAACATATTATACCTCCGGCTGTTGTTCGAACTGGACTGAGAACAATCTGTATGATGTCTAATTGTCGAAATTCACTACCATCGCCAGTTCAGTGAATAAAATTTCTTTCCTTCTAATTTTCTTTCCTTACTCCGAAACATCAATATTTGTCTTTACTTCATAAACTAACTAGTATTCGTGTTTATTGCTACATTCAATGCACAAAGATAATATAACATATATTTAAAATGGTAATATTTTAGAAAGGCATTTGTGTCGTGTTCCCATTTTATTAAACTTTCAAGGAAAGTGATAAAAATGATGGGCGCTCTTTAATAAAGTCACTTTGCTTTGTCTTTATTTCTGTATTTTCTTGTACCGCTTTCGTCACAATAAAAAAATGCTCTATAATATTTCTAGTTACTTTGTAGTAACGTTAAGAACAGTTTTTATTACCGTAGCAAATTATGATATAATATATTTACGTGTATAGAGGCGAACAGAGACCTTAGACTAAGTGATTATAATATCATCATAATCATTATCATCATCATCATCATCATCATCAGCCCTTGTATGCCCACTGTTGAACATATGTCTTTCCCAATGCTTTCTTCAGTATGCAGTTCTACAATACAATATTAGGTAGAGTTCCTACACGTAAAATGTTATGTACCCTTCTAAGAACCTGATATACATTTTAAACAAATATAATACTAACTATGTAAGAATAAAATTATTAATAATATTACATAATTGGAGGTTCTCAACTTACGTAGTTCCAAAGGTACCATATAATTACTCACCTTTTTTTTGTCATTACACTACTTTTTTATTTATACACATTTTTGTTTTAATTTGACGATTTATTTTTCGACAGTATTACAACGTTACACAAGTTTGTAATTTATTCGTCGACAGCGGTATGAATAATTTGATAAATGTAATGAATTGTGTAGGCGAATGTACAGATGAATTTAGATTCGAATAGGAACAGACATGTCAACACAGCGCCAACGTAACGCGTCACATGTGCACTGAAAATAGAACTAATTGCAATTCGCGTAACACTTTTCCATTTAAGTATCCAACAGGCGAAGTCGACAGATCTGTACATATCCGACGACGTCTCCGACCATCGTTCTTTTGACCGTTAGTGTACAGGCGACTTTATTCTCACACGTGCACATATTGTGCTTTGGAATGTCCTAGTGATTCAATTTTATTAATGGACTTGGACGTTTGCCCCACTGACTGAACACGACTGTTCTCTTAGACATATTTTAATACAGTAATCCGATATGCGAAATTATGACTTAACGCACAGTGTTAAGGTGTTTTTAATGTTGGCAGCTCCGGTAATTTTGAGTTCTCTTAGAGGTATCGTCATGGAGAGTGCATTGAGTCACATTATGTCAACAAGGCCAATCCGTTATCAAAAGCATTTGTGATATTGCTTTTGGATTAATTCGTTTAACGATTGACATTAACGATCAGTGATGTATCCAGCTTACTTAAAGACAGCTTTTCCGAGTTTTAACATGCTTTTATTGTAATTAATGGTTTCGTTTGATTGTTCCAGAACGATGTGGAAGTAGGAACCGCAACATCCATGCCACGATGACTGCTATAAACTCGGTAAGAATCATTTTATAGGCTTACGCTCCTCGTATTATATTTTATCTTTACCACTTTATATGCTTAAGATAAAATACCTTAATAGCTTTATAGACAAATATGTCAAACGTAGTTATTGATGATTATTGTTCCGGTTTAATTTAAAAATATGTCAAATAATTAAAGTTTTTAAACGTAAATGAACTTCAAGAACAACGTTCCTGAGTGCGGTTAATGTGTATAAGAGAAACTAACATTCGAAAATGTCACTTTAATATTCCGTAAAACCATCTCTATCAATGTTTGAGACCAGAATGTGCGCCAGTTTCTATGTGGAGCGTGTCTCTATATATAACTGGATATCAACGTAAATACAAAGATGCTCGCTTTGAATGCGAGCAACGCGGGCGTAACCGATTCAACATAACCCATTATCGTAGACGCGGCGTTATTACGCGTTGTCAGAGCTCGTCCCTCACTCAATCTGCCGTGAGGAGCCGCCTCATTATGTATTTCACTAATTGGCACCATTCCTGTTAAGCCTTTTGTCACAATTATACATTGCGCTGTGTCGCTTCAAAAAACAGACAGTCGTATGAAAGTTAACGATGTCGAACACGTGCTTTAAGGGAAAATGTATCATGTTTTTGGAAACTGGAATATAGCAAACTGTACGAATTTGAATTTGGAATACGAAAAAAATTAAAATAAGAATAGTATCGAGTGAGAATCTTTTAAAATACAGTAATTAATACTGTTATTTCTGCACTTTTTAAGAATGACATATTTACTTCGTATTTTAATTATTTTTACTATAAATTCAAGTTTTTTTTTTAATAAATAAAATCTAAGCGAATTCCTACTGCGTAGCGGTAATCGAATCCGACTGTCATAAAATTTCTCTTCAAACTACCGCTCCCTGTTTTATCTGTTCCACAGTTTTTTTTTTCTTTATCATGAGCCGCCGTTTAGAGCTTAACAGCCAGCCATTGGGGCACGTAACTGCGAGTTGGCTCATCACGATTCTCCCAGGTGCCCGTCCAGGAATGTAGACCTCCACTGTTTTATATCCTGCTATCACTTTGTTCGGTGTTTTTTCATTCGTTAAAAGAACTACGGGTGCCAAATTATACTGGTCGAAGTTAATGGCGCTAGCGGGCATGGCTGTGCCGCTATGGACGCCTTCCAAATCACATCGCATTTGAATAGATTCAGTTAGGCAATAGTCGGTTAATGTCTTTCATCGAACTCAAAGAACCCGCGTAATTTCGTTTAATAATATTGTAATTATTGTAACAGGCAGCTATAGTCAAGTTATATTTTTGTCTATGGAAATGTTATGATCGGAATTAATTAATGTAAATTATTTTTAATGATTAAAATATTAGTAGATTTTTATTAATTTACTATTATTTTTTTTAAAACTTCATCTAATTTCTAGACTTGTGCTGGGATATGGTTTACGACAATAGTCGAATGACGGGATTCAAACTCACGTGTGATCGGAAGTCCGTACGCTTAACCATTAAGCTATTAGCGCTTAAAATCTTTACGTATGAATCAATTTCACAATATTAATGTACCGACTTTATGCTTTGTTATAAATTAAATCAGAAAAAAAAAGTGTTTATCTGGTTTCGTGAAAAAAGCGATAAAAATTATTGTTTATGAAAAATAAAAATTTCATACAGACGTTGTATAAAGATAACATTTTATTACAAGGTAATGTTAATAGAATCGTATGTAAGGGATAATAATGCGGTCTTTGTTCTAGTGTTTCGGAAACGTTGACCATTAACGTCACTCAGAACTCTGTGCGCCGCCTCGTTTATTCAGAGTCCACAGGGCTGGCGACGCGGTCTCCTGACAAATAAAACCATTTCAGATATATTTACGTTCCGAAAATCGAAGTTTACGTTCGTCAACGCTTTTTGTATTTATCCTACTGTAATTAAATACTTAATAATAATAATATAGTACTGCTGCCATTTTTAATGGAAAACAAACTTTTTAATGGAATTCCTGAGGTATCACGGTTATCACTAGCATTCATTCTCTATGGAAAAATAAATTGGGATAAGAGTGAGTTTTTAAACAGTTGTTTTGTTAATTAATGCAGTCCTTAATAGACAGATGTATGATAAATTTCGATGTTGTTTTATATTTTATGAATAAATTTAGTTTTTTTTTCCAATGTTGGCAACCCTATGTAAGAGAAATATCGCGTAACCGCACCGATTTCTACGAAAGCCACGTTCCTCGTGTCTTTTATTGCATTAGCTTCCAGTCCAGACGTTTCGGAATCGATGACGTGTACATTTAGAGTTTTACGATGTGTTTAATTTTATCAGAGGCATGTATAAATGCTCGAACCCGCGACCAGTCCCGCATTGTTTCGCTGCGAGCGCTGCGCCGCCGCCGTCAAAAGAAACATGGAATTTCCTGATTACCCTTTTATACGTTCGATGCAAATATTTTAACAATGAATTCAATATCTGTTACGATTCAATGCAGGTATTTGAATATTTCAAAATATTCATTCATCCTTTACATCGTGTTTTCATTTGTTGAATATTACAAATTATTTAATTACACATAAATTGGATGTTGGTACTTGGATGTTAAAATCAGTGGACGTCTGTACTTTTCAATATGGCTGACAATTTAAAGATGGCGACTGGCTTACTTGTTTAAAGTGAAAACCAAAATTATACTTTTAACTTTTATCACCAAAAATACATCGATTCCTTAAATAATTAAATTTATCAGTAAACATAATTTAATAAAATCAAAATTGTGAACCTTTGATAAAAGAAATTAAATCAATTTTAACGATAATTTTATGTATCATGTACGGCTGGGCGATCATTATTTACAAAGCGCCACCTACCGTGCGGTTACAACACCACTTCATTTAATAAAATCGTTACGCATTAAATTTTGTATTCGAACAATCTGTTATTTATTTAACATAGTTCTGAATGCGATCGTTAATATTCCTGCGCGGAATCTGATTTATGTGAAGTATTTGATTTATTTTGTTTGGTAACATTTTAAAATTTGTGAACAGTTGCGTGGCTCCCGCGGTTTGTTTACCTGGCCACTGAACCGGTAATGCTTTTAGTTCTACAACAAACGTAATAATGCATTAAACTGACATATAAATATATGTAACTAGATAAAAACGAACATGCATCAAAAGCACTGATCATTTTATTATGAGATATTCTTTAAACATGTCTGCTACTTTTTCATTCGTTTAACAAAAAAAATGAAGTCTTGAAATAAATAAGAAGTATTCAATAACTGTTTTAATTATATAACTTAAAGGTAGCATTATTTACAAACGTACTTACAATTTGAGGTAACTCAGCGTATTAAAAATAAATCCGTTTCAAGTATTCCAACAGTTTGACAAGGGAGATCGTAAGGAAAGTAAACATAGTAAATATGTACTGAGTATATTATTTGTGATTGAAGAGATATTTTACAGATGATT
>JAODUI010000009.1:2153923-2177610 GCA_027563995.1 Papilio gigon | reverse complement strand
TCCAGGCTAACATTCCGAAAAGTCGGAGCTATGGTAAACTCGCTCCTTTTGGCGGTGAAAAGGCACGTTTGTGTTTTGGAGGCGTTGAATCGCACAAGGTTGGCCTGGCCCCAAGTGGATACTACCTCGAGTGTGCGATTTACACGCTCCACCAAGGCCTCACGTTCAAGTCGTACCTGATCCCGACTGGTCCGACCTACTGGTAGATATCTCTCTACAACTGTGCTGTCATCTGCGTACCCATATATACCGGGAATAAGCAGGTCGTTAATGTGTTTTAAACTTTTAACGACCATTATTAGCCTAAATAAAAGTAGTCTAACCTTGAATGTTTCAATTGAATAATTGCGAGCTTCGAAATGAGCTGTCATTCACTTTATTATCAATTTGTATTAATATCGCAGAATCAATTGCTGACAATGAAATGGAATTTTTCAATAAAGACGTTTGTGGCAACCCTAACTGTTAACTGTCAAATTCATAAAGCGACTTGCGTCAAACTTTATAGTCTATGGTCTACCCATTTTCAAAAAGAATAAAACAAATGATTATCATAATTGGTAAGGTACGAGCCGAGATTCCCAAAATAGCACGTAATTTTTGTTTTTTTTATTATAAATACGGTGTAGTGCACACTGGCCACCTACAGTGGTCGTCAATGAAGTTTGTAACGAATGGTCATAGACTGTACTACTTATAAATATCAAATAATAAAATCATAGACTATAAATATCAAATTAAAATATATTTCACTTTTGTTATGTCGTTGCTATTTTGTTACATTTACAATTAGACAAGTTTGATACTATTTATAACAACGGTTTAATTCACGTGTAAGTCGGTGTCGGTACCGACTAGTTTCGAGTCCATCGGGGGCTCTTCTTCAGGGAGACAGTGATTGGTACTATTGCGCGGTCGAGGCCTTTCACCCGGAGGCGAAACTAGTCGGTACCGACACCGATTTACATTTAGTTAAGCCGTTTAATAAGTAGTATAGTGTAATACGAACGCTGTAATAATTTAAGTGAGATGAACATAATAATGTACTTACAGTATGTTGTGTTAACTGTGAGTATATTTAAGCTACTCAACAAATTGGATATAATTGTTCTAGTCAAAGTAACCAGAGAGAAACCTTTGAAGCAACACTTAAGCAAATTCTATTCGACCTCAATAACTAAAGCAATTTGTTTGTGCGTCTTCTGTTCTAATTCTATCTTATACTAATGAACTAATGAATAATACTATTGAGTGAACTCGATAATGACGAACTTATGAACGTTGGTATGAGGATACATTACTCTCTGGGATAGCGCACAAGCTACTGAAAGCCATTTAACAACCCCAATATATTCTATCTTCCTAAAAGTTATTGAGTCTGTGCTATTAGTCTATGACTGGTGAATGAGGTTACTTTTGGCGCGTCTTTTTGACAGTGACACGACCACGCTTGTTGTTCGTTATTTTGTGTTATTTAAATAAGTTATATTAAAACATAGTTTAAAATATAATAGATCGTCTTAGTACAAACGGTGTATTAGACACCTATATTTTTTTTATTCCTTGCGTCGCGTGTAAAAGAATATTTCATAAAATACAAGAAACTTGGAACAGCTACGTTCTGACTATACAATAGAATTAATGTTTCGTAATATTAACATTACAAATTGATTATTACACCCGTCCGAACGTTGTCCTGTCAAAAAACAACAGTCGTGTCATTTGTCGTTCAAAAGTACAAACAATGTTTTTATCTTAAGGCGGTTTTTATTCTCTTTTTTTTTATTTAAAAAAAAAACTTATGATTTTATTATAACCGGCCATTTACAGTTCAGATACGTTGGAATAAAAAAAAATGTTGCTCATTTACTTTTAAATTTTTTTTATGCCAGAGCCAAAAAAAGAAAAAATAATTTACACGTCACAGATTATTGTTTAATTGAGAGTGACGAAGCAGCTAATCTGTGTAATCATTTACTTTTTACATAGAGAAAAGATTTGCAAAGGCAGAGACAACACGAGCTGCGAATAGCCCATAGAGTAATGAGCTGAGAATGTTTTGCGTTTGATGAGTCTGCATTTGTTGAGAAATGTTTCGAATAGAAATGTGAATTGAATATATTCTAGCATATTATGAAAAGAAGTGACTAAAGAAATATGCATTGGTATCCAAAGTCCCTGATTCCAATATGTTGGGGTACGAGAGACGCAAAAGTTACACGACAATCTTTAATTATGAACTTTGGAATACCATCCTACCGAGCTACCATCCGACAACGAAATTTGTATTCATCTTCTATGTGATTGCTGTGAACGATTGCTCGCTGATTTTGTTCACCAACGACGCAACCGTTTTCGAAGCTTGCATATCGGAAGGCGACATTTTTCCAATGAAAACATAATTAAATATACAGACGCAAGTTACTCGTGCTTGCGCACGCGCGTTACTGTAGTTTAGTTTTATAAAACTGATTCTAGTCAGAACAATTTGAACAATATTGAACCATACATGTCAACGATGTTATATGGAGAGAACAATTACTACTAAAAATCATCACCGACTGGTAAATTAAAAAACAAAGAAAGGGAAGTAGTTCTTCTACAAGAAAGGGACGTAAAATTAATTAAGAATTCCGACATCAAATAGACTTAAGTACAAAGACGCAGCGACAAGAAGTCGGCTTTTGACATTAGAAGTATTTTTCTCGATTCTGTACCACCTCTACATAGTTCTGATCTCGGATTTACTTTAAGTCTTTTTCAACTAAGAGAGCGGATTGTAATCAAAATTTGAAACGTAAGATGACTATATAATAGAGGTGTTGATGGTGACGGGTATCGCTTAATATTATTATAACATGTTAAAAATAACATAACAGAAACCGCAATTAATAGCAGCGTTATATATCATCTTGAGTTAGACGGTAGACAAAGCGTGAATTACAGCACTGTTTATTACGCAGTAGCGATCAGTTCTATGCTATAATTATCATATTAGAAATAAACACCTAAATAACATTGTATCTTTGCATGTATCTTGTACATATAAAGGACATTAAAACATCAAGAACTGAAAGTATACGAATAGTTTTTTTCGTATTTCATAAACATGAAAGATCGTCAGTACCTTAGTGATTTAAGAACACGACTAATGTAGATAAATATAGAAGTGCAGCGTTTACCAAGTTGTTTATTAGGTTTCGTACGCATCGAGACGATGAAGCAAAAACAATAACCAATAGAAGGCAGCTTTTAATTGTGTACTGAAAAAAAAAACTCGGTCAGTAGTACGCGGGTAATTGCTTTTTATTCCGTCCTTTGCGCAACTCGGTACCTAATTGGTTACCTGTAAGGAGTGGCGGAATTTGTCTCGTTGGAAGGAACAAGGCAGTTGTTTTAAAACTGGAACACCGTAAAGGCTCCTGGTTACGCTTATGTGGGAATACAAACTGCTCATATCTGTCATGAAGTTCAAGATGTTTGTGATATCAACTTTGTACGAAGCTATAGTGATAAGGTCCTTTTTTGGTATTGGAAGGAACTCTTCAGAAGATACCTTGGCTTCTGGTGGAAAGGAAGGGTTATGTAAGACTCTACTCACTACAGCCCCCTCGTTGGCCATCCTCAGGTGCGACTGCGAGGGCCTCGAGATCTCCAAAGGAACGCACCGGGACCCTCTAAAAGTGACAAGGCCTAGTTACCACCAGTCTATGGTAGGCTCCAGTCACAAATTGCGGACGCATTCGCTGTGTTCAGATTAAGTAATCCTAGACACGTAGAAACTTTATGGAAGGGTTGGAACATAGCTTAGAGTAACTAAGTAATTTCATATTTTTTCCGCCAGAGAGCGCAGTGGCGCCTTTCTCTCGTGTAATGCAGTCACGTTCCAAAGTTCTCAACTCATTAGTTATAAGTTTTAGTTTGCGGCCGCGCTGCTAGTTGCAGGGCCGAGTTCTATATGTTTTTGATTATTTTTAGTTTTTTATTTATTTGATTTCATTATAGTAGACTTTAAACGGGCCCACTTAAGTAATTAATGAAATAAAAATAATAATTAAAATAAAACAACAATTGTTATATGTGTAAATAAACTGCAAGTGTAAAAAAATACAGGCCGTAAATATTTATTGCTTGTTGTACAGATTAAAAACATTGTTTTCATTTTTCAATGTGACCATAAAGTTTGTGATTTATTTACAAACTCGCCGACTGACCGTCCCTTTGTAATTTGATGACATTAAAAAGCACTTGAACTCTAATGGAGTTGCCATTCTCGAAGGACGTTTTTTTTTAATTCCCAGGAAATGCGTAACAAAAATCAATCACACGGAATGTACAACGTAATGGCGGTTAGAATTGCGATTCTATTTTTAAAATTGTACAAACGAGACAAGTGGGAGACATGTGCGGGTCATTAAGCATATATAATCTATAAATACAAAATAATTATAACCAGTGTTCGCCCATTTGAAATTCGATCACATTTCGTTAGCAAAGAGTTTCTATTATGATTAAAAAAATAATTTGGAAAGACAATCGACGGCCGTCAAAAGAGTTTAAATTTAATTTAATAAAAACAATTGAATAACGGTTGCACCAGCGAAATACGATTACAAAAATTATACTAAATATAATTAACATTGGTATGATTTTATTGTAAATCGAGAACAGCGCCATCTATGTAGTCAAAAAAGAAAGTTTTTATTAATTCGAATAAAAAAAATAGATTAGGTTTGTGTATAGTAATAGTAACATGTACATTTGGCAGTAGAAGTTGTTTAAACGTCAGATTTAAATTATAGAAGGGTGAATGGCATCATTTGGATGGGTGCCCGTCACATCGTACTGTTGAACACGTAATTACTGCAATATCTAATTGCACCTGCCAAGTATGTGTCGCCATCTTTAATTTAAAACACTAACAACTTTGTAATTGGAAAAAATCTTACGTGTAATTTTAAATAATTTGCAAAGACGAGTTACAACTGATTTCTCAACTGTGGTACAAATTGAGAGAATCTTAAAGTTTTATATAAATAGACTTACCATAGCCAATGAGAGATTTTTAAATGCACGGATTGTTAAAAGATTGACATTTATTTAATGTCTTAATTTCCCGTAGTAAGGCTGGGGGCGTCCTCGGTACGCCGTCAGCTCGCTCTATCCTGATCTATGCGTTTGGCCTCGAGCCACGTCAACTTGATTGAAAAACATTGACCGGTAAGTGTATTGCTCTTTGTGCATCGATGACAGAATTTAATATTACTTTTATAAACTAGATGTCGCTTACAATCTTTCCAAGACTGCACTGAGCTCCCTTTAGTGAGAACATATGACAACAGTAATATTGACGCTTTAAATAACATTTGAATTAGTTAAAATATTCTTCTTATTCTTCTAGAAGATTCGAACGTGACTAACAAGAGAATGTACTCGGATTGTGTCAGGGTTTCCACGAGATGTTTACTATAGCGTCTGTCTGTGATATTTTAGGGCCCACTTCGTACTCTTAGCGTGTACTTGATTTCTGAACAAAACAAGTGCGCAGACTGTGGGGGTGGGAGAAAGGGGGCGTCATATCATATCTTCAAAACCACTGTCGCTTATGACAGAGTGTCTGCACTGTTATGTCGAAGAACAATTAAACTGAGGCTATCTATTCTCATTTATTTTACACATACAATATGTACATGTAATGAAAAAACTTGTGACAATAGTCAGAATACAAACCACAACCTCTAGATTGGTAGTACGTATCATTAACCATTATGTTATTGGCAATTCGTGCACCATCTAGATTCCAGAACTCAAAATAAACTTTAATAAAAAAAACTACCTTCTCTTCTTACATTATAAGGTGATGAGAAGCAGATTTTAGCGCTCAAAAGCAAGATTTTTATTATTCTTGGCTGCAGAATTATTTTACTTAATGCTGTTAGAGTTGACATTTTTAGTCACCTCATTCATAACTGACTCGATATATCTATTGTAGGTTCAATTTTCTTCATCAGTCTTTGTTGCCATTTAATAAAAGTTATTTTTAATCGACCACCCTATTTCCAGTTATGCTTTTTTTTCATTCTATCGTTACTATTAGAAACTGAACTGGTTTAACAGGTGACAACCAACACGGCTTTCAATGTTAATAGACTGAGCTTTCATGACCGTATGTTTACCACCAGAGCTTTTTATGACTATACTTCCAATCAAAAATCTATCGCTAGCCCATTTTTCGCTTTTTAATACTTCGCCATTAATCAGTTCTTCTTTTTTATCAATAATGTTTAAAAAGTTAATTCCTTTTTTAAAAATTATACATCGTGATCGATTTTCCGACATGTGAAACAGGCATATTTAAATTACTTTCAGTAAATACTTGTACCGTTGTGTATCACCGTCTTTATTAGGATATAGATAAAAAAAACAAAAGACTCACATGAATATTCCGCACGCTAAGCTCATCGTTGACACCCCGTCACTTCTGTCCCGCACGTGACCGCGATCCGCGCCGATACTCGGCGTGATAGATTTATGTGACATCTTATGTATTACATAGTATGAATTATATACGACACAGGATAGTAAATAACTACTATTTTATGTAAACATTGATTGGTAATTATTTTGTTCATTTCTTAATACGATAATGATCTTGGTGGTTACTTCAAATTGAAAATAACTCGATGGAAAGTCAGTAACAAGTGTACACACGTAGGACATGTCCATGATCGTGATAAGTGTGTTAAAGGTGACGAAATTTTAAATTTTCAATTAAACATTTATAGCTTAACCAAGAATATAAAAAACATAGGAAGAGAGCGCTTCAATCGTCTTATTATTTATGTAATTTCGTAAAAAGAAAAAATAGTTCTATTTGGCGTGGCCAGTTATATTTCTAGTCAAGCTGTAAAAGTAATTAAGATTAAAAATGCAAAATGACATTTTAAGTATGCCTAATGGATGGCAGAACATCAATTATTCCCGCGAGGTCGGATTAACGGAGTTAACAAAGACTGATATCATCGACGGGCGTCTTGGAAAAAGTGAGTTGAAGAATGGAAGTAACGATTTACTTAAAGCTCGCTGACTCGACTACGGACTGAATAAAAAGACAAAAAAAGGACTAAAAGCTTATCTATATAAAGTTGTTATAAAATTCTTATCCTTACAAAACTGGTACTATCTATAATTTTAAATATACAGACTTGTATAAGCTTGTTAAATGACTATTTAGGTGTATTATATTAAAACCAACTATTGCCCTCAGACGTCCGCGAGTAATAAAAAAAAATATCAAGTAACCTATTCCAAAATGTATCCTATTATTATATAAAATAACACCCAGATTCGTTTGGTAGTTTCAGAGTTAACTGGTAACAAATATTCTAACTTATTATAAAAGTAAAAAAAGTTACGTTCATGTCATGTATTTATTAATGATGTGCAAATTCCAAATACCTAACTGGCATATATGCCTGACAAATAAATATATACGTAATTAATTAGAGCACATAGAGAAGTATATGGTGATTAGTTATGGTTACATCAAATAATTTTTAGTATAAGAATTTATTGTATATGTCTATTTTTACCGGATTTCCATTTCTTGTTGTGACATGTGTGTCTTTTTTCACGGTTATAAGTATACTGATCTGTACATCCGTTTCAAATGTTCTTATTTTAAAAACTATAATTTATTGGCGTGGTACCAAAGTGCCTAGACAAACCCGTAAAGGGCCTAGAGGCACTTTTCATTTTTGTATTTCTGTATTAAGTATAACATTATAAATAAATAAAGAAAAATAATTTTAATTCCTCGTTCTTTAAAATCCGTTAAACAGTTTAGGCTACGTTAGGATAGGAGTCGCGGTGTCACCTGAAATTCATGCTCCCGCGGCGCCCACAATGACCAAGGGAGGAGAAAAAAAAAGGACGGAAATATTCAAGTCATTGGGTCGTATTAAAAAAATCGAAGTCAGAGAAAAAGTTCCCTCGATCGTCAAGAAAAGTGACGAAAAGTCTGATCTGACAAACGAGTAGATAGTTGTCCTTTGGTCGTTCGCACATACTTTATAGGTCTGTGGAATGGAATGAGTGTTGTGTAGCACACAGCTTCAGTGCCCCGCCAACGGTCGTCGATGGTGGACGTGTTGCGGTGTTACGTATTTTTGTATGCGAGTGAAGCGACATTACGATGTTCTGTGTCGTGATAAATTTTGTGATTGTTATGTGAATATTGAATTTAGTGATATTTTAGTTAAGTGTTGGGACTCAAGAAATTGATCCTGGCTTACTGGCGATTCTCCAAATAAGTAAGGTCTGATTTTGTAATCTTTTTTTTAAGGAAATTGTTCGTTATTTGTCAACTTTGTTTCGGTCCTTTTGTCGGCGAATGAACCTCAGTTGAGCTGCGTTCGTTTTGTTACATTTATTTTATAGGTATAACTCTTAGTTTTATTCGAAAAGGAATGTATTTATGAAAAAAAACAGTAAAATTTTACACCAAATTATTTTCAATACGTTAAATCTAAATAAAATAAAGTAAATTCAGAGTATTTTTTTATTTGTAAAAATTTTAATTGGACCTACCCATATTTTAAAAATATTTTAGTAGTTTAGTTTACCAACAAACAAATAATGTTTCTATTGACAACTAAATTCAAATTTGTTATTTTAATTAAAAAAAAGTAAATTAAACGAAAATGTCAATGACCTAATAATAAAGGGAAAAATAAAGTGGATACATTCCATTTATAATTTATCAATGAATTTTATTTATAAATACCTACAAATACGTAAAAAATCGTTGACTTCTTTGTCAAGCTTGTAATTCGGTTAGAACAATTTTCTTTTACATAATTTATATAACTTTACAGATATAGTTATAAAATTAAGATGGAACAAATGAAAATAGATACCTATTTTTAATTTGTTGAATTCATGGGTATTAATAGATTAGGTACATCAGTGGGGACGTACAGTGAGCTGATGTATGAATGAAAGATGCGTAGAAAGGAATGAAGAATATGCAAATTGTCAGTTCATTACCCACATGTGTTTAGACGAATTATCTTGCGATTGCCTTTGTATTTAGTTGCCACTTGTTTATGGTTATTTGCCATGGATAAAAATGAACAATCTTATATTTTATCTGTATTGTGCACGAGCAGTCACAAGTTTGCGCGTATGTGTTGTGACGTCAACTGCATTATGAATATCGATAGGTAATTGGTAAGTGTTTTAGATACGCGCATTTCAAAATAGTTACGATTTAAGCCCTTTTTCACTAGCGCGATTGAATATAGGACTCGTTAAAGGATTGTCTATTGTGTTATCACTGGCGCAGACGATGTTATCAGTTTACATTTTAGCGAATTGAATGAATCTGGAATAATGTGAACAGGCCTTTGAATAATCGTTCTAGTGGAAGACAAGTTTAAACATGATATTAAATTATTAAAACTTTCGTTAGACATTTCACTATACGACTTATAAAAACGCCTTAACTCTTGTGAAAATCGGTGTCGGTCCCGACTAATTTTATATGACTGGGATTGGTACTTTAACGAGTTCGAGTCGCTTACTGTCTGTAGTCGGTTCCGACACCTTTTTAAATGTGAGTTAAGCCGTTTTTATAAGTAGTATACTAAAAGTGATAGTTTAGAAATGCGTACTATATTATTAAATATATAATTTGTTAAGGAATGAAATAGTATACGATGGTAACTTGTTCTATATAACGCATACAACCTTGAGGCAACAATGTAACAATTATAAAATGTCGGTCAATAGCAACTTCCTTGTTGGCTGCAGCGCGGTGCACGTTTCAACTAAAATACAATACAAACCAACTTGTCATTTACTCGTGCAGACGTTTGGCACACGTACCAACATTACAATAACATTCAAATATTTGACATACTCATTTAAAAGTTACTCTGTCAATTAGTTAACCTCAGTTAATATGCTAGTATTATTTTTATTGTAGTCCGTTTTCAAGTTATGTATCTCATCATGATATCAGCTACATACCGTATGCTGTTTGTAGGCCTCCCCCAAAGATCGCTATTGATTGGACCTCTGGCTCCCTCATCCAAGATACTTCCAGTCATATGCATGCCGATACAAATGTGATAATTCCAAATTGCGATGATCGGAATTAGTGCGACAAGTTTATTAAGCCGGTAAAAGAGGTTTCCATCTTGGTTAGTTCTCTCAGAGAATAGATAACACCTAGGCATAGGAAATGATAAAAGAAAATTAATGACAAGACAGCAACACTACCTGAAGGATCATTCGATTGACGGGGGGCGTTAGTGAGCTGTCATCGTTTAGTTTGACTTATGCCCGAGTCAAATAATTTTATCGGACTATATTCATAGATTGTAGATACTAAAAACAAATGACTGTCGTAGGGCTTGGCAACTCGTGTGTAAATTTCAATTAACATTATTCGATCAAATCAGAGTGTCTGTATGTGATATGTAAAATAATAATATTTCGCGAACAATGCATTGTTGTGACATCCCTAGGTGTAGTATTAGAAATGAAAAACAAAAGCGATACGTCCAAATAACTTTGGTTAGGGCTGCCTGATTGCACTGAGATCAATTAACGATTCGGAACTGACGATGTCCCGAGTTAAAAATCGACGTCAAACCTGTTTAACGGTGAGCAAAATTCTCAGGGATAAAACAAAAAGCACAAACGAAATGAGAACCTCTTATTTTGAAGTCGGTTAAAATACTAATTTGAGGGGAAATTATAAAGAGAATTTCGGTTTGGATTTTGACATTCGACTGCAATTTCAACAGTTGCCCTTTTGACTTTCGTACTGGTTTTTTTTATTGTAATCATGACAAAAAGTCGCCGCCGCTCCAAGCCAACGTACTCTCATTTTGGATATCGTTCGAATTCGAACAAAGCGATTTGCTTTTGCAGTTAAAGCGTGCAACAAAAGACTCTAATAATTGGTACGCCGGTGCTGCCGTCTGATTACAATTCGAATCAGAAAACTAAAGGGGGAAAAGTATCTTTTTAGTAACGAAATTTTAACTAAGAACATTTCTTAAACTATTTTTTAAATTAAGAAATAATATAAGTAGGTACTTTGGTATGCATGTAATACAAACAATATTAGGTACTTCTTTATGGCTACTGTTTAAAAATAATTATGACTTTTATTTAATTAATAGCACGCCTTATTATGTTTTTGGATGTAATTTTTTTTTTTTATCAAGATACGAACGGATTTTTGTTTATTTACTAATATTTCTTTTACCGTTACAACGAAGGTCTAGGCTTGTGATAGGATAGACAATAGTCTAATGTCGGCATTTGAACTTTTGATCGGAAATACGTAGACCTATTGACGCTTGTATATTTGTTGATTACTTTGAATCTAATATGTAAATTGAAATGAATATTACAAATACAAACAATTTGGATAGCTGCATTCTCTGGTAATAGTTAGTCTACATTATTACCATAACTATATCTCCATAGACAGGGCGCATAAATAAAAAGGGGTCACGCAAAGGTTCATGCAAATGTTAAATCTATTTACGCCTCTGAACTTTGTCGGTGTGCGCTCTATTTCTGTTACAAGTCTACTTTATTGCACAACCCGTTTATGAGCTATAAAACCTTTTTTTTTATATTGGTAACACGGTTCACTTTACACGTGTAAAAACAATAAATACCTTTGTACTGACAAAGTTTTCTGACCCGGTTAACGGTGGACATAGGAACTAAATTATGACAGCTCACTAGCGCCGCCATACTGTCAATGTCAAAAGAGTTTCACAAGGTTTCTGTTGAATTCAACTATACATTAAAATTTTATGTATGAAGTATAACATCCTATTGTTTATGTGGATGGCTATAATGATGTAGATAGATTGTGTGAAAGAGGATACGCGTAGAGAGAGTGTGAGATGACGCGGCTAACGGATGTATGGAATAGCATATGCTGTGCCCTCTGTAGGGACAAGGGCAGGTTGACGATCAGCAGTCCTACTGTTTCGAAGTAATATAGTTTGAAACAAATGAATGAAACAGACATTTTCATAGTTCAAGCATCCATTATTCATATTGTTTATTTGTTCGCGTCATTTGCCAATTATGAAATGATCTATTCATTAGACACTAGTGTAGTTCTCTGGTGTGTAATCATTATTTATTAAATCAGTGAGTGGAGTGTGTTGCTCGCCAAGTTGTACATCCACATGCCTGTCGTACATTGTAAACTGGTTTGGAAGTGAACATTGACTTTTGACATTGAACAGTATACTCTTTGACTTTTAATGACAAGACTCTCTCTTGCTCCTCTATTTCAATATAACGATCAATAACTTTTAAACTAGTTACCTTGTGTGTGTACAAATTTGAGGCAATATGCATTCTAAGTGTCAGCATGATATGCACGCGCGTGTTCGTCATTTTGTTGCACTACCAGCGATATGATGCAAAATGTATTAACACGACGCTAGATCTTTGCGTGTTCTGTTTCTCAATAGTCAATGCTCTGTTATATTTAGAGGCTGGACACCTTTGTCAACTGCGTCGTAAACTATTTCTGTGTTGCGTTTCATTTATTTTCATATTTGGCTTGCAATGTTTTGGTTTACACTTGAATCATGAGTCGTTTGTTTTCCGTGATTCAGTTCTTCGACGTATCAGGATAATGGCTTTGTCTTTATTGTACCTTACTTGTCACATGTTTGTGACTGATATGTGCAGTTGTCTTTTGTTTTAAAAAGTGAACACGAGAGACGATGTGATATGAACCCATATTGGGTTGACATAAGTGTGACCGCAGTTGGAACCCATGTATACGCAGAAAAACTAATGAAAAATGTGCATCAAATATAACCAAGTTGACAAGTGTATTAACACAACTAGTTTTGACCGCGTGGAATTAAAATCAGATAAAAGATTATTCGTTATTCCAGACTGCCTCTATCTAACTATCCCTGTCCCTAATTTCATCCAGATTCATTCAACCGTTCTGGACCTTTGCTGTAACAAACATACGTCTGTCCACCGCGTTAATATATATTTTTTAAATAATAGTAGATTTTTGTTTATTTTCTAATATTTCTTATAACCATTACTGGTAAGCTTGAAAAAGCTTGTGTTAAGATATGGTTCACCACAATAGTCGAATGGTTGGATTCAGACCCACGACCGCTAGATCAGTAGTCCGTACCCAACCATTAGGCTATTGGCGCTTTAAATAATATTGGTAATATTGTTTGTCGTATTCGAAGAAAAAATTGTTATTTTACACATTTCTTTTATATTTTTTTAATGTTTTGTGATACATTATTATAACTAAATAAAAATGGCTAAAACTCGCGTATTTATCAGATTGAGTGGGACTGGTGTGGGTTAGTTAGTCATTTAAAATAAATCGAATCGGAATATTCGATGTTCGAAATTCAAATACAAAAGAAAAAAGAAAAACCATGTTGCTGACTTGAAATTAGAAAATTCAGCATACCCACATACTCACACCTTGATACGTAAGACAGTACGGCCTACTAACCTAGTAATTTGATTAGACAGCGCCCTTCAAATCAGGCTAATGTCTGATGAATCCGCTTAGCAGTTAGCAGCGTACGGTTTCAGAACACTGCAAGCCGAGATAAGTTTCTTAATCCCTAAGCAAGAATAACATGGCAAACAAAGAGATTTTAAATATATTACTTATAAAAACGATTTAACTCACGTGCAAATCGAAGTCGGTACCGGCTAGATTCGAGTCCATCGAAGTCACTGCTTCAGGATGAGTGAGAGAAACTAGTCGGTACCGACACCGATTTACATAAGAGTGAAACCGTGTAAGTAGTGAAATGTCTGACGATTTTTTTTTTATAATAATTCAGATCTTCAATATTGTGATCGTGAAGCAGACAGCGGCAGCAGTTTCGAATCGTTTATAAAATAATGAAACATGCTCAGTGAGAGGCAAACTTCAAGACATTTAATATCTCTGCTTTTTGCTACTGTCTGTTTACAAAGAAATATTTTTTTTTCTGCTTATTGTATAAAATGCGTTTTATTCTATATTCGAACAACGATGTTATTTTTATCAATGTAAACTTTTGTTAGAACAATATGTAATTTTATATGTTTTATAAGTTTTGGCGTGCTGTTGAATCGTCTAAATATGTATTGGTTTTCAGTAAATCGAAAGGTGAGTGGTTGTGGGTGAGGTTTGTTCAGAATTCTAATGTGAAGTTATCCTTCATGTGAAGTAAATGCCGGAGGTCATTATCACCGCCCACGGGATAGCCGGCTCAATACATAAGCTCTGCACATATATTGATATACGTGGGGATACATATAGGTGATTCGTCAACGTCCAAAAGTGGTCGTACATTATTGAACATGGAACGACATATTCTCATTTAATTTATATGTTAAAGATTTTGTTTGTTTTGAGTATAAAAAACACATATGTAAGTTTCTTTATGGTTGTTTAGAAGTAGTTTGGTTGTGGATGGATTGTATGAAAGAGGATATGCGTAAAAAGTGTTTGTTGCAATTTAGAACATACTATACTCAATATTTATAAGCGTATTAATCGTTGTCCAGTTTTACTCTATGGAAATGTTATGCGAAGAGACGATGAGCACAAACAAGATGGTGATGATATTAAATGTGGATGGCTATAAAGGTAGAAGACAAAAGATGTGGTCGGATTGTATGAAAGAGGATATGCGTAGGAAGTGTACGACTTCAGATATGACGGCTGATGTATGGAAGAGTAATACATACTGTGCTAACTCTCCGTAAGGCGGAGCAGGTTGATGACGCTGAGAAGTTTAGTCAAACTTTACGTACTAACTAAAACAATATGTATGGCTTCTGTAGCACTAGTGATAAACCGCTGACGTTTATTATATGTTTTTATTCGGTCCATCTAAATAGAAAACGAAAGAAAATCGTGTACAAAGAGACAGATTGTGATTATAGATGACCGTTAAAATATAACAATATTGTAAAGAAGTAGAAAATAATTTTAACTAGAGAATTTTAAAGAAGTTTTTTATTTTAACATTTCTCCTATCTATTTGTGGGGGATAGATTGCGGTTCTTCCGCAATGCACACACACAACTTTTTTTTTTTACAATTTCAATTAAGAATACATGTGATTACAATAAGAATAAGCACACCCATCCATGAACGACATACTCCTGTTAGGCTAACAATCAGAGTGAGAGAGATGAGGGACATTGTCTTTCATAAATCAATTACCATGTCCTATGTCAAAGATTATACATACAAAAATGTTAGTTTTGTACCTATCCTCTGTTTCAAAATACTACAGACTATAATATTTTATATTTCTTTTTACATGTGATTGTGAACTGACCTTGTAACAGATATACTTGTAAGGTAAATCTTTAATATATACGTGATGTTTACTGTAGTTTTTTTTTACAACTTTTTGTGTGTTTAAACTTGTTTGGGTGCGAGGTTTATTAGTTTACATTACATATGAGATTTGACTGTTTGTTCCGGAAGGCTACGTATCTATGATTTTTTTTTTAATTCTTTTAAAACAAAATTAATTCATTGTGGTATTAAAGAACTGGATAAATAGGGTTCAACTGTTTTTAAATTTAAATTTTAACCGTTAAATTTTAAATGACATACGTTAGGTTTTTTAATCTTTATCCCGTAGTATTATTGTATTTCCGTATTGCCAGTTCGCCTAATTGATTACATGGCAGTTTAGTAATGACAGCTGTCAAAATGCGCCGTCGACATTGCGAATGTAATGTTATTAAGAGGAAATGCAAAGTGCATGAGCACGTGTTGTGTTGACCTTGAGCTTGTTATCGTTAAAGACATAGTTGAGTACTGATTTACCACGTGCTAGCCGCTGACAACGGATATTCTTAGAAACAGCTCGTTTAAAATGTATTGTTCATGCCTTTCGTATATAAACTCACGTATTTTAATAATTAATATTGACACATTGGGTGATGCTTTCGAGAAAAAGTCACTTCAAAGTGCAGCTAACTTGGAGTAGGCAGAATGGTATATTCATTTAATTAGGTAAAACTAGACGTAAACCTAAAGGTTTTGCTAAAACTAAACTTACTGCCGAATTCAAAATAGTTTAGACACTTAGAGTGGATTAAGAAAGAGATATCTGCAGTAATCGACTGTTTGTACTTAGTCAGTCTAGTAACACTTTTGGAATCAATCTGAATAGCTACGCTTTGTTTAATGTTTATAATAAATAACAGATGTCGCTACCTCTGCCCTATTTAAATGTTGCATTCGCTATTAAATCAAAGCGGAGAAACATCGGCCATTGCCCTCTTTGTAGATCGGTGACTCAGAACTTTCCCAAGCGACCGCCGTATCGTTTAGTTCTATAGGTTTTATTAGCACCTGTAGGGTGTTCGTGCACCTTAAATAAATGCCGCGAGTTAGTGCGGGTAGAGTGCCTTAGTAGTAATGCTGATCATTGTTTTTACTTAATGTCGGGGTTTGATTATTTTCAAATAATATTTTGTACTTGAAACATTTTTGATTTAGTCGCGAATAATATTGAAGGTAGATCGATAAAGTCTGTTGTATATTCGGATTCGAGCGGTTGGACGATCTAGTTGTGGATTAAAGTTATCATCACGTTACCTGGATTTCCTTTAGTACTTCACTTAGGTATCCTGAGAGTCTAAATTAATCATGGTACCAGCGTTTTTGTTAATATTATTAAAGTTTTTTTTTCATTATCATTATAATATAGAGCAAGAATTTATGGTGTTAGGCTTTGAATTGGGTTAGGTCATTTCTGTTTCAATGCGTAAGACATAGTGGACAGTTGCCGTCAAGATCCACGGTACTAGTGAGCTCAGCGCGTACCACCTGTGAAACACTTCACGCTGTAAATTGCATACATTATCTTAGGCGATATTGATTTTAAAATGTCTTTAATGAAAATGAAATGAAATAAAAAAAAATGTTTATTGCTCACTAAAGTAATAGATTCAGTGGTGCCTTGACTCCTTAAGTTGGGCTCTTGTGATTAAGGAGACAAGGTCAAACATTACATCTAATAAGCGATGTGGTGGTGGACTATAAAGATAGAGGAAGACCGGTATGGAGGGATTGTGTGAAAGATATGCGTAAGAAGGTTGTGAGTTCAGATACCACGGCTGACAGAGATGTATGGAAGAGTACGTACTGCGCCGACTCTGTAGTGAAAAGAACAGGTTGATAATGTACACTATTATATTGTAATTTTGAACAGTATTTTGTGTAACGTAAATGTTACTTCGTAATTGTGCTAAAATTATTTGTAGCGACGTTTTTCGCCTACTCGTTTGTTGAGTGGCAGAAAATGCTAATGACCGTTTTGTTCGTCTACAATTCTGTTTATCTTTTTTTTTTGTGTACGAAAATAAATTTATTGAACACTAACAAATGTCACGTTGTAATTTGTCGTAAATTTAATACAAAATTACAAACCGAAGCGTAGATTTTGATAAGTATTTTTTTATATTATGTAAAAAAAAAATGTATTTAAATATTCAATGATGCTTGAACACACATTCATATTCTTTGCATACTTGTAAAATTACATGTTCAATAAATACGTAAGCACTTATGTTCATTAAAACTTTTAATAAGAAACAAACAACCGATACATTTATCATTTAAAGCCAGAAGCCGTGGAGTGTTCTTAATTCAAAATAAAAAAAAATAGTAACAGCGAATATTGTTTTTTTTTAGTATATGTCGAAAAAAATAGTAGTTGCCAGTACTGTGTTGTAGATGTATTTAACAGTGGCCAGTTTTGGTTACAAGGAGGCTTTAGTACAAAGTTTTAGCTCGTACTTCCTATAATTCTATGTTATCTATGAACAGTGGCGGACCATGCCAACCGCCGGCGCGGCGACTTGCTGCCATAAACTGGCGAAAGCAATTCCTTTATGTGTCACCGCGATCCTCGGCGAAAATTTATTAGTTACAACAGAAAAAAAGAAAGCTACAGTGACCATGAAGAACAGAACTTATAGGATTTTGCTCTAAGAGTTTAAACACTTTTCTTTTATAAGTTACCAGTACTGGCAATTAACAAATCTGTCACTTAGGAAGATAATCCCTCTTTGTGCCTAAAATTAAATTCCGACCGCATACTATGTAAGGTATATGTCCAGCAGTGGGCAGATAACGGCTGATGATGATGATGCCTAAAATATAAGGAAAGAAAGTGTGCACATTTCGAATTCTCTTGTAGTTTAAATTTTTTTACTTACCTAATTAAGTGTAAGTCGGGTAGAATTTTTACATTTAATCACATTTACGTTATTGATTTTAATTTATATCGGGTTGAAATTGACTAAAAAAAAGTATTTGTCGTGGTGGCTAGCTAAATCTTCGAGTATAATTGGACCAAGAAGTCTAATATCATAAAAAATATTAAGTCTAGCATGTATTACGTTACAACTATAAATATAATATTATTACATTTGTGATCTGTTGGTAAAGTAAACAAAAAATGTGTCAGTGTGAATTTGAGCTTTATAATCCATATAAATACGGTTTAAAATTAATTGATCGTGTTTGCTTGTTTTTTATTTTATAGGTACTGAATTATTTACTTGTTTTTTGGACCTTGTCTGTTAAAGGTCAATATCGTGGTTACCATAACGGCGTTTGTACGAGGCACATTTTGGTATATACAGTCTTTGGGATTCACAACATCATTGTTTATTTTGACCTTTTTTTCTAAAATTATTTAAACTCTAGTCAATTAACATTACAATTAAGACTTTTTTTTAGATGTCAGTAGATTTTTATTGATTTACTTATTAGTAATATTTTTTTTGTAACCATTCCTGGTAAGCCTAAAAAGGTTATGTTAGGATATACCACGACAATAGTCGAATGGTGGGATTCGAACCCACAATCGCTAGTTTTTTTTCCGTACCCATAACTATTAGGTTATTATCGCTTCGAATTAAACATTATTAATAATTTTCCAATTTGAATTAAAAAGATGTAACAAACATTACATTCAACTTTAAATATAGTATAGTATTTGAAAATCGGTATTTCAGTGTATGTACCGACTAGTTTCAAACACGGACCCAAGATTGATCTGAAACTAGTCGGTATGTAAACCAAGGTATTCGTGAACAAAGTCTGGATTTTTAATTAGTCTGGTATGTCTAGTGAAAATGGTAATAAGTTAATTCTTATACATTTAAATATAACAGGCCTTCTATTTTTATTGTTTGTCATAATTTTTAAGTAATGTAAAATACGGTATACATAAAATAATGCATATTTGTGCGTACGTCAACAATCAATGTCATTTTTCTATCAATCACCGTTGCGGACGGACGTGTCATAATTCTCTGAAATTATTGACGACAAATAATTATTAATTCAATAAGTCAACAAACACAGTGAATACAAAATGTGATGATGTAAATTACAAAGTTTATTTAAATTATTTCTTAAGTTATTCGTTTAGTACAAACAACCCTAACGATGCATTGTACGTTCATTTGTATATGCGAGTAATATTTACATCCGTTTGTATGTTGTATGCAAATTGTTGGATGTCCCGGCTAACATAACTGAGTCATGTGCAGTCGATTTTACTTTTGTTGTTTTGTTATTTTACGTTAAATACGAGAAAGTGACCAATTTAATTCACCAAAATGTCGATCGACCGCTACCCATAAGTTGCACACTTCGACAGGGAAGGGGACGCACAAAAAAGTACATTTGTCCTTCCTATGCGTCTCCTTTGCCAAATTAGGCTTGAGGTACGCAAAGTATTTCGATAGCAAAGATAATTTTAGTTAGTATTGTAATATAGCTTATATATTTTTTTTTATATTAGTTCGACATTATTTCTGGTAAGTTAGGTCAAAGATAGTTACTTGACAAATAATCACCTTTTTACTAAATGTTTCTTTACATTGATGTGATAAACCAAGTTGATGATGATGATGACCTCTGTGATGCATTCATCAATGGCGAACCTTGTTATCTCAGAACGTAGTCTGAGGTGACTTGCAAATCCGAACATCTTAAAGGTCAGGTCACACTGATGCGAAGTGTTTTAAACCCCCCACTAGATATATTAAGATTTGCGGGAGGTCGATAAAAGTGAATGACCTTTGTTAGTTGATATGATAGTATTAAATTATGCTAATTATAATGCCATTGGTGGCTACATATATTTAACCACTTATTGTGTCACTTTGATTAATGATTGTATCTCCACTTGTCTTAGTGTTGGCTTCCGCTGTCGAAAGAAACAAAAACACATTGTTCTCTCAATCATTAAAGTGATACATAATAATGTTTTGTACCGTTGCCACAGCAAAAGAAACCCACGTTAGGTTTAACTATGACGGTAAATAATAGAAACCAAGAAGTAATCATTTCATTTTACTTAAGAAGTAAACTGGGGTTTAAAAATATTTTACGTGTGTGTGTAAATGCTTACTTCGCTGGCGGAGCGATTTAAAATATGTCTTAACTGCGACAATAGAGCGCCAACGTCGCCTGTCCTGCGGCATCTGTCAGTTGACGGATTTTTTTTTAAAATTCGAAATGGTAATAGTGATTTGCTAGTTTATGTTTTTTTTAAGATAAATGTACATTTTATAATCTTTTTAAGTCTTTACAGCGTAATAAATAAGTTACACTTGAAAAATTACAAAGGCCTGGAACGCCTATTGTGGCGCTGTAAAAAGGTTGTGTGTAGCAAATATTCCTCGTTTCAGCGAGGGGGCTGTAAAAGAATATAAAAGGGGTTTACATTTCTTTTATATTCGGAACGTTGCTTTGGCGGCTTTCGCGAACGTACATTTTTCTATGTAAAAAAAAACATGGAAGAACGATATACAACGATTTAAATGAAAACATAAAATTACTTGTATTTTAAAACGTTCTTTAAATAAAATTGCGAATAAATTTTAGGATAAATTTACTCATGTCCTTGACTGATAAGTGTATTAGACAAAACTATCTTGAAATACTATAGCTTCAGGTTACATAAATAAGCTTAAAAATGTAATAATGTCTTCGATAGAGCGCCGATCACTTAGTACACAACTTTATATGTACTTCTAGAAACGTACTTTCGATAACATAGAGACAATGATCATTCTTTTAACTGGAAATGACATCAAATTAATGTGTCTAAATTTCAATTTATATTTTATTCAAATATGTTAACATAGTTGTTAATCACTAGATTCAAATCATCCAACTAATTGCCTTTTTTGACGCTGAATAATAGTTTTATTATAAAATCTAGTTATTAGTCGATTGGAAAAAGATAAGTAAGTTACTGTGTGATTATACAATGAAACTAAATGGGCTTGTTAATGGCCATGTAGCAGAATCCAGCTTCCATCTCAATACGAAAGATACAATTACGTAATTACAACCATATCTAAAATTACATTGACAACAAAAAGGAAAACAAAATCAAAATTCATTTGTTTATTCGACATTTTTGGTATCTTCAGAAAACTATGTCTGTCCATTGGTTCCAGAACGTATAGGGGACAAATACACACACTGATTGACGAGAAAGCTATACACCCAATAGTAGTGTAAAGTATTTCAAAACATTTGTAAATTGATTTTTTGTCGCTAAATTATGATAGATATGCGTGAACACAGCGCGAAGTCGTTGGATGCGGAAGGACCGCATTCTGTGGTAGGAATATGTCCAGCAGTGGGCTGAATATGATGATGCGCGTAATGCAATCGTATTTTAAAACTTAGTCTTAGCCTAGGTCCTTCAAGAAGCGAGCGTCTGGCCTTTGAGAGAGACCTCTCCATCAAAGGCCAGCACCGCATCTGTGGTTTCTCTGGTATATGGTGTATGGCAGGAGTCCATGGGCGTCGATGATCGCTCTTGTGATTTAGCCGCGCGTTTGCCCCCTTCTCGTATAAAAAATGTCTCGCAGGTGAACTATTACTTAATATCTCCGAGTACCACTTATTAAAATAAATATCTTACGTTATCCATCATGGTATTGTCATTAGCGTACTTTTCAATACTTCTATTGTATGGCAAACATCGATAAGTGGTCTTTAAGTTTAGTATTTCGTTTTGAAGTTCACAAAAAATATTTTAGCATATTCAAAATGGCAACTCATTGAATAAGCCTTCCGCTTAGATTGATCCTTATCTGCGTGACGTAACAACCGCCATGTTTTTTTGTGTCCGATGGCATACAGACGCTATTTCTGTCTTAATAAATTGTCTGTCATTATTCTTTGAGTTACGAATAAGTTATGTTGAATAGTATAAGTATATAGAATATATATGGAATGGCGGCCACGGACAGGTCGACGCAGCATGGGTAGGCCTCCCGAAAGATGGACCGCGAAAGCTCAAATATATATTATTTTATATTTGGACTTGTTACAAATGAGTGGAGAAACAGGAAGAATGGTGTATATTTTCCATCGAACTTTAAAATTTGAATGGTTATTTAAGTCCCTTTTAATAGTTAATCGAGATAAATTATTTTAAATGTACACTAAGGAACTCTCTTAGTCACCAATAACAGTTCCGCATAGATCAATAAAAATTGTGAAGTTATTGTTTGAGGGTTTATCAACAATCTGGATAGGGTCTGTAGAAATGCTAAACTTTCGATTAATTTTTAATTTCTCATTGCAATTACAAATGATGCTGTATTTGTTATGTAAATAAACGAGGAAATAATTACAGCAGGCAGTCATGCGCTAAATGTATTCGCGTGTTTAACATATTGTCAGAGTATCAAAGTATGTGTCTGTATGTGTTTATAAATCATTGTATTTAACTGAATCTGTTTGCTTACTTCCTACTAATTGCCGCCAGAAGCTCCATTAACGCGGAATTACAAAAAAAATAATTGTAGTCTGTCATTCACACTATTACAGTAATATCAGTTATATTGTTCACTGGCATTGACGATACTTTCAAATTTCCTCTGATAGAATCGATTGTCAATTTATACTATAACTAGCTGACCCCGCGAACTCTGTTTCGCCTTACAGGCAATAAATAAACAAGTTTTTGAATTTATTAGGAAGTATAAAACAAACATTTTCTCCTCGCCAAAAAATGTTTGTATGGGAAATAGAAAAAGGCTATTTTAACGCTTTCACGGGAGTTTTTTCTAATTTTTCTCACCTTTTAAACCTTCCCTAGACCTCCACGAACATTTCAAGACCAAGACAAGATAAATCCGTTCGGCCGTTCTCGAGTTTTAGCGAGACTAACGAACAGCAATTCATTTTTATATATATAGATATATATAGATAGATAGATTCTAATCGTATTGCGCTTTGTGATTAAGGAGAGATAAGGAAGATTTGTCGACTCGCTTTGATATAAACAGTTAACGATTACTAAGCAGTTACTTGTGGAATAAATATTTATAACGTGGCGTGGCAACCTCGGTTGACTTGAGTTGTTATTGCTTAATAGATAGGCCGGACCCCTCTTCCACTTAGCGTTCAGTATGCTTTAATCACTTAACTGTGAAGTTGAGTACAAACTTTAATAAAGAATAATTTCAAACAAAACTGACTTTTAATATATTGATCAATTAAACTATTAAAACTTTCGTGAGACATTTCACTACACTACTTATAAAACGGCTTAACTCACGTGCAACTCGGTGTC
>JAODUI010000009.1:2138161-2148582 GCA_027563995.1 Papilio gigon | reverse complement strand
AAAGTAACTAAATCTCTGCTTCCCGCCCCCTCTCACGCTGACGTAAACATTGGTATATGAGTTCTTCTCTGCAACATAGAAAATGTGTAGGTTGCCGATATGTGTAAAAAAGTAAAAACTACTGCTGCCGCGCTCACCATCTCGACGCCTCCCCCCCAAGTTATTTTAAATAAGCAAAGCAAAGACCCCCTCGCCCTCTTGCGTAACACTTGAGTGGCTCCTAATTGTGCGGTGGTGGCTCGCCCTTGGGGAGCCGAGCGACGGGCTCGAAGCTAGTCGGTGCCGATACCGAACGAAGACGTGACTGTTAGCTGTTTTATATTTAGGTAATACACATTATTAAAAATGTAATTTTATTTTAAATATAGTTTGGTAATGCAATTTTATATTTAGATTGTATTCAGAGAGATACAAGAACAGTAATAGAAGTAAGGATGCAGCACGTCTGGCTCATTATTGTTCTACGTAAGTTTAAATGAAATTCTCACGTGCACGACACAGCCTCAGCTCCGCGGAGACACTCTCAAACTATTACTATCGTTTTAAATTTAATTGATTCCAAACAGTATGTAGTTTTAGTAATGAATACATTGTTTAACTTTAGTATAATTATTATACTATGACAATATTTGATAGGTGAAAAGTTGTGATATTCAGAAAGCCCTGTAACGTTGCCGCATCCATCGTTATTCGTCAAACACAAAGATAAAACTAATAAACGAAATAAAATTATAAAAAAGGGAGGCATGTGCATTCAGGAACTCAGAACTGAATATGTAAAATGGACAGAGTAAAAAAGGGTACGGACCTGTCGATGTAAATGAATTAAAAAAAAAATGTAAAACTTTCTTTTTATAAGAGAAAGGGACAAACGAATTATTATGATCAATAAGGGATATCCATGCTCATGGACATCCACAATACCAGGAACCACAGATGTTACCCGCTTTCGACTAACTTTTTTTCTAAAGCAACGTAATACAGTGATAAAGAGAAGTCCTAGAAAGTCTCACGATCATGAAATGAGTACTATTTTTAAGTCACACCCTTACTAAACATTAAATTTGATTAAAACTTAAATGGCCTAACTGCATGTCGTTCTGTGGCCAAGGATCCGGAGCTGTATCCATCCAAGTTTTAATGAATTTCTAACAAAGTTTATGAAGTATCATGGCGTCCATAATTTCATTAAATTTTGAATACAGGATGTATTCATTTCGAAATGTTATTTGGATTCGAAAAGTTTTTAAATTTTCAATCATAATCTCGTTATACAGTATGTTTATTTAGGAGTTTGACGTAATGTTTATTAACTAGTAGAAGAGTATATTTACATTTAGACAATTATAAGTTAAATGTTCTTTCATAGCTGTTTTCTTTAGCTTGTCTAGAATAAGACGAGAGAAATATTAGTTCACAAGAGAAACCATTGGCATCTAATAGAACTTTTAATTGAGAACCTTAATAAAACGTTTATCTAATATTAGTTTGAAACTAAACAAATACGAGCTAATTGTGTACGAAGTTGGAAATTAATCGCCATAAACAAATTTATGATGATATAAACTTTACGCCTATGTAACCAATAGACTTGAAAACTTGACGGAATATCCAGTACGAGAGTCCTTCAAGAAGCGAGTCCTACGACTTCAAATCTCTATCTCAAAGGCAACACACGTGGTATTGCGCATATCTTTAGACGTATCGATTCAGTCCAATTCATTTATTAATTGAGACGAAAAGCACGCAATTTACAAACAAACGTTATATATATTAATAAGTAATTAATGTCTTGTACCCCTTGGACCTGCAATATGGCAATTATATTAGTGATGCTATATAGATATAGTGATGGACATCCTCGGTGATAATCAGATTACCTTAGGTATTTGCTAATGATTTTGTGTGTGGTTTTTTGACAATATTTAAAATGTTTCATGAATAATTTATTCAAATATGCTTTACGATTTGTTTAGTTGTACTTGTTAGGATTTATTTTAATATTAGTAGATTTTTGTTAATATCTCTTGGAACCATCCCCGGTAAGCTGGAAAAACCTTGTGTTTGGATATGGTTCACGACAATAGTCGAATGGGGCAATTCGAACCGACGACCGCTAGTTTGATAGTCTGTATCCATAACCATTAGGCTATTGGCGCTTTAAATTTTGAAAGTTTTAATGGATTTTAACACGAAAGTGTCAGAAATACCTTGGTTTTAGAGCTGTGTAATCTATGGTCTGATATCATGAACGGATTGTGCGTTCATCGTAACAGACGTACGTGGTGTATTCTAAAATTTAGATGAAATTCCAGCTGCGAAATAGTTAGAATACATTATGCATTCGTAAGTACTAAGGCAATCACTGAGGCAGCTCGTCTTCGCGCCTTGAATCCGGCCTAACGTCTTCACGATAAGATCGGACTTCGGCAATCGGGCAACCATTTCTCACAAACGTTGGCAACTGGCAACATTTCATCGCTGAATTGTACGATGAATATAATTTGTAGATACCAGCCAATCGCCTCTATATATTTTTGTTACATCATTAGCCAATATTTACCATATTTCTGAAACAAAGAATCACCAATAAGACTTGTTTTTCTCGTAAAAGCTGTCTATGTTTACTATAATTATAAAGGGACGTTAATACAATTATATATCCTCAATATTCTCTTTGAAAAGTTTCAGTTAACGATCCATTTTTTATGAATTTGTTTGTTCAAATGTCAGAGATGTATACCATCAAATAGTTTGACAAACACGTATTTAAAGATGGCCGGGCACACGACAAAAAGTCAATCAAAATCTCAAATAAACGATGTAAAAAAAGCGAATCGCCTCACTAAAGTGGAGGGGAGAAGAGGCAGTTGTTACTACGTCTTAAATCCGAATGATGAAATATTCATGTTCTCCTTAAGCCCCACCGGCTGCTCCGGATAGTGTTAAATAATGCAGGCACGCTTTCTATTCGTGCAACGGACCCACGGTGATTGGTAACTTGCTGGCAGATTATTCAAATTAGATACCTACAAACAAATAATTACAATTGGACGAATTAACATTTATTTGTTGGTAAGAATTTCATTTCACCATATCATCATCGTGAGCTTTTATCTGCCCACTAATGGACATAGGTTTTCACTGTTACACCATATGAAACAAAATTATTAATACCAACAAGCCTATGTACAAAAAAGCGAATTACACCAGGTTTTAGATATATTTTCACGGGATTAAACTTAAAAATGTGATGATTGCAAGACCTGGATGCAAAACACCAGAGTAGACCCTGACTTAAGCTATCCTCTACCTACACCTGGGAACTTTTAGGCAGCTTGTACTGTGTGCCATGTAACAGGAAGATTAAGTTCGAATTAGCAAGTCACTTCAAATCCCACTCTCAGGGATACCAAGGTTCGCCATTGACGGAATCGTCATGGAGGATTTCATCAATAAACAGGAATTGATTAAAAAAAAACTGTTATGAGAGAAGGCGCACGGGAGCAGCTATACAAGTTGACAGGAAAATTGAGAGATCGAAGTTTGTGCAATAACCATAATTTCTAATTACTAATTCCTAACTTCTCATCTTATGTAATGTAAAGTTCGCGTTCGAGCGCTCCCTGTAAGGATACTTCGAGTCTGCCGAATTTGTAATTTTAAGTTGTTAACTTTGGTGAGTTAGATGAATTAGTTTCTGTTGCTTCTTATCAGGAACCATAAAGTCGAAGATATATTGGCATTAGAAGGATTCGCTGATGATGAATTTTTACGGGTAATCCGATAGACTCATTTGAGCTGTACAAAGGTGAAACTAAATTTGAATACCACATAGGCGTGTCCTTGCAATCAAGTGTCACAGGAGTGAACAAAATCGTTATCGGCCTGTGTAATGATGACAAACTAATCCAGGCCGGTAAAAGAGGCGTCGCTATCACTGTTAATTCTCTCAGTGAAAACGTAACACCTACATAGGAATAGAATATTGCAAAAACATGACAAGACATACTGTGGAAGGCGTTGGGAAGTACATATGTCCAACAGCAGTCACGGGCTAATGATGATGAGACGACAAGACAGCTACAGTACAAGCTAGTGAGCTATTATCATTTTAGTTTTACTTATGACCACTGTTTTGTCATATCTTAGTGTGTCATTTTCAATAGTAGCAACTTTTATATTGACAGGAATATCAGCGCAATCTCCACACCTATTACTAGGCCAGTAATACTCATTGACGCACCATCATCAGCATCAGCCCTTGTCTGCCCACTGCTGGAAATAGTAATTTACCAATTCACTCGCGTGATAGATGGAATTTGAAATTAAGCCCTAAATATAAACAGCCAGAATTTTTTTCGACTTTAAATTAGAATGTTATTTTTAATTGAATCCGAACTGAGAGTAAATTTAGAGATCAGGGTTATTCACAGCAACCGAAATCATTAGTCAATGTGCGTCGTAATTTGAAATATTATTTTTTTCAGATTAGATATTAATTTGAATTAGTTATTAAAAGAAATATGCTGGAAAACGTCCAACGATACGTTTTCAAATGCACGTTTAGATACTTTTCGTTACATGAGGGAGAAGAAAGATATGCAGTACGAAAGTGATAAAAAGAGAGAAACGAAAAGACGGGAACTCGGTTACAGAAACATATTGCTATCTCTTTTTTTTCGAAGACACTGAAAAGGACAATAGTACGTTTGTCATAGTGATTGTAATTTATTTGTTATTTAACTAGTTACGTTCTTATGGTTTGTATCATTATTTGTTTAAGACGCAAA
This sequence comes from Papilio gigon, assembly GCA_027563995.1. NCBI lineage: Eukaryota > Metazoa > Arthropoda > Insecta > Lepidoptera > Papilionidae > Papilio > Papilio gigon. The sequence continues at coordinate 2,143,789 of JAODUI010000009.1, read as the reverse complement.
TAAGCCTAATTAAGCGGGTTACTTCAGCACTATGCAGTAAGCTCTTAATCGTAAGTGACGTAGCGCATTGTCGGACTACCAATTAGCAGGAAGACAAAGCCTTCTTGGATTATACGAGCCGTATATCGGAAATTAACAAACTATTGTCTTCGATTTTAGACATGACATATTACAATAATATTATAAATTTGAACCTAGCTAGATACATGGATGTTAGCAGGTAACTTCAAAATGACGTAACAGATGTAGATGAAATTTGGCACCGAGATAGATTACTGTCTTGAATACTGCATAGACTAATTACTAGATTTTATTTTTCATTTCCTCCCCGACGAACAGACGCGCCAAAGTAGGTAAATGTTAAATTAATTCATATGTCTGATCATTTAATTGTTTTTAAATAGAAAAATAACTTATATGCAAACTAGGATACCTGACTAGATGTAATCTTATATCTTTGGAAAAAATACGGCAGAAATGTTATGCGAAGAGATGATGAGCACATGAGTAAGATTGAATGTGATGGCTACAAAGGTAGAGGGAGACCAGAAAAGGTATGGATGGTTTGTGTGAAAGATATGTGCAAGTAGATTGTTAGTTCAGATATAACGGCTGATAGAGATGTGTGGAGTACATACTGTGTTGACCCTCCCTAGGGAAAAGGGTAGGTTGATGATGATACAAACACGATTTCAATCACCATATTCGCTTAAGCGATTTATTGTCTAAATTCCTAAATGATAATTTTACATGCAGTTATTGTTATATTGTGCAACAGTATGCGTTATTCTTATAAAATGAGTTACTCTACAAACATAAACATGCCGAGTTCTACGCCTGAAAGTCGGGTTAAGAAAAATCACTGTTACTCAATAGAGAAATTTATTTCAATTCGGTAACTTTTCTTCGTAGTTGACAAACCGATTTGTCCGAAAGATATACGGACGTGCTCCGAGACTCGCGGAACTGTCGTCCTAGTAAATGTTCCCTCGGGTGCACGTTTGCATTTCGTTGCTTACCAAAATTGATAGCATGTAGAGTAAAATATGTTCATGACCTAATTATTTTATATAAAACTTATACAGTTAACTTTCGTCGCAGCTGAATCGTAGTTATTATTATAAATGACAATATAGCGGATGGCCAAATAACGAATTTTACTTTAGTTCAAAATACTCCCACAAATAAACATTAGATACGAAACTAAGGTTACTAAAAAATACAAAGACAAATTGCCAAGAGAGTATAACTCAGAGAACAATTGTTCAAGGACATCGCACCAAAAGTATTACTCTCAGTTACTGCTCATAGAACACCATTCAAGGCACCCTGATCAAGGAACGCCACCTAAAAGTATTGCTCTCAGGTATTGCTCAATGAACATGGCTCTCAGAGATAATATAGCTCTCAGGCCCTACTCGCAGTTATATCATATCAATGTTGCCACCACTGAATATTGTTATCTATGTTACTAAGATTCTTGGTGTTGCCAACACAACACTCTTATTATTTCCTAATAATATAGTTAATAAAATCAGAATGTCTGTGTATAATTCAAATCCCATTTTGTACAGAAGTATTTGTATTACTTATAAAAAACGTATTCTTAATTTAATATGTCTGAGTCCCGAAATCTGGTAAAACAGTAAAGTGGTAACGTTTTAGGGAAACGATGATAAATATTGTAGCTTATTCATATTAATTGTCCGCGTAAGGTTCTCAAGTTTTATTTACTTGGAGAGTTTATCTTTTCGAACTCTTTTATATTTTACTCTAATAGAAGTTGTTCAATGTGTTTTTTATTATGTATTATTGTATACGGCTGAACTAATGTGAAAAGTTATAACTACGTAAGTTTCTTGCTTTACTTATTTATAGATTATCCAAGCTTTATTTACCTGTTAGCTTTCAGGAAAACATATTTTTCTTATACATGCGAATATGTAGGTAAATAGAGATAGCTGACAAGCGGTGGGATCACCGTATACTATCGTCGATTCATCATCAACCTGCCCTTTTCCCTACACAGTGTCGGCACAGTCGGCTCTTCCATACATCTCTGTCAGCCGTCATATCTGAACTCACACCTTACTTATCTGTATCTTTCACATAATCCATCGACACCTTCGGTCTTCCTCTACCTTTATAGCTATCCACATTCAATCTCATCACATTCTTGTTTATATGCTTATCTTTGAACATTAAATTTGGATTAAAATTTCTTCTTAATTTAAATGCACCTTTTAGCAAAAAATTCAGCAACCATGACTGTAAGCGGTATTTTCATGAAAAGCGCATTAAAGTCGACGTCGAGGAAAATTTGTGACATCGCTTGATAAAGCAGTTGTGACTTTTCTAATTACGTTCTTTGTCAACTTTATTTTATGACAATGTTTTTGCTTTTCCATTTTAAATGGACGCAAAATTATCTGGCGGTATTTTAGAGTTATTTCAGTAGATTTTAAATTTAAAAATTACTTAAAATATTTAAATTTCGAGTTGGAACTTCATTAAATAAAAACTTAATAATTTTAGAACATAGCAGCGAGTCGGTGTTTTTAAATTTGGAGTTTATAGTTTTTTTATTCTTGTCTCTTTGCATAGTTTTTTATACGTTTGGGTTTTTTATCGAGATATTTATAGAATATTTTACGTATTGATAAAAGTCGCATAGGTGATATACCGTTATTTTAATATATTGTCTTTAATAAAAATAACAATCAGTCATTTACTGTTTCACTGCCATGGCACATGTATTAAAAATATTGTAGCCTGTGTTTTGTATGTTTTGTATATCGAAATGGCAGTGGAAATCTACCGTATTATTGGAATACGGTGTGTATAGTTAAAAGTCTTTCTTTCTTTCAATTATTTAAATTTAACGTCTGTATATTGAAGTGGACGGGCAATATCTGAACACCGGCTGACACAATGTGTAATATAAAATCACAAAATCAATTTTGCACGTTAGCTCGCGATTCAAAGGTGGCGCGGATGCGAAATTTATCTGGACATATATTGTTCAAAAGAGAATAATATTTTGTTTATGGACAAATTCAATCGAGATAGCTTCCTTCGGATACCGGTATCAAAGAATACGTCCATATTTATATTACATCTGTTTTTATTGACAATTTACTATATTTATTGGGAAATCGATTAAAACAAAAATTAAATTATATTCGTTGTAAATTTGTTTATTAACTTAGTGTTTCACGGTGTGTAAGAATGTTTTTTTTTGCATGTGAGTTTGTATCTGAGGTAATTTATAAACTGTTAAACGGGATGTTGCGAGATTGGTGTTATTCTTTTTTTTTAATAGTAAAAGAAGACAAACTAGCCTCGGATCGCCTAAAATTATTTAATCCGACGCCTATGGACATCAGCAACACCAGAGGCATCGCAGTTGCGTTACTGGCCTTTAAGGAAGGCATACGCTCTCTTCTTGAAGGACCCTAAGTCGTAACTGCCTGGAAATACCGCCGAGGAGAGAGTATTCCACAACGCGGCTGTACGAGGAAGGAAATTGCGTTAGAATCTCGTCGTCGTGGAAAGCCAACCATCGCATTGGTGTCGATGGAAATAGAGATTGTAAGTATGTTTACAAAATATTTGTTATCATTTATATTTAAAAGGTATTCTTTTTTTCGTATGTTATACATTATGTTACATAAAATAAATGAATCTTTAATAAGGATATAAGACCAAATAAATTTGTAGAGTGGTGCGCAATACAAAATTGATATTTGTAAGAGAGACTAAATTCAATTACAGTATACCTTCCAAGTTAAGCGTACAGTAATTCAGTTACAATATTGTTCGCCGCAAACTGGCCGCAGACTCCTGTTTCTGAACACGTTACACATGTTACATGCACGTTGCTTAACCGAGCTTAAATATTATGTACAATACCTACATGATACATGTTTTATAAACCAAATTGGACACACAGCATACCACCGTACATCCAAACCAGTAAGACTTAGTGTTTCAAGAAGCGAGCTTACCTCTTTTTCAAAAGTAAGCAACGCTTGTTGTTTCTAAAATATCGCGGATGTCTGGGCGTCGATGTTCACCTTGTGATAAATGACATTCACGTCTCTTTCCTAACTTGTGTTCTACAAACATAAGTATTTTCAACATCATCATCAGCTCACTATACGTCCCCACCGAGGGGCATAGAATCTATCCTATTATTAAGCCATAGTCAACCACGCCGGCCCAGTGCGTGTTGGTTGACTTCACTCACACTCGTATCTTTGAATTTCTTCTCCGATATGTGTAGATTGTATCACGATGTTTTCCTTCATTGTAAGATCGTCGTATAATATACAGACGCAATTCGAAAATGAAAAAAACAAATTGGTACATGGTGGGCGATCGAACCTGGACAATATCGGTAACGGTGCGGTCAAGCACTTAACAACTGCGGCACCGCGGCTCTCTATAAATATTCACCATACTCGAAATTAATAGGCATCTAGAGTAGCTTTGAAGTCACTAAGGGTGTCCCTTAATTTTATAATTAATAAACCAGCATTTGACCACAACCCCATCTGAAGAGGAGCTGTGGTGGACAGTCATTCATACATCCAATACCAATAATTCAAAAGTTTTGAGATATTTTTTTCGAATAAAACTAGTATTGATTACATAATTAATAACTGAAGAGGCAACTATTGAAATACACGATCGCTATTAAATATAAAAAAAAACACTGACACAAATTTGCATAGCGGCTTGTAATTAACCAGTTTTCCTTATAATCCACTTCAATTTCTTTTAAAGTAAAGAAAAATCCTTGAAATACATCTTTCTTCCTTATGTACATTCAGCAGTGTGTCACTGCCGTTCTGGTGTAGACTTGTGTAGTGTAAAATTAATTTATCAAGCGGAAATTAAACTTCAGCCTGCGAAAGATATTTCCAAAATACGGATATTACTTGCAAGAATATTTAGTTAAAGTTTACGTGCACTAAGAGGCTTAAATTCACCTGAAAATCTAAACAAGGAGAAAATGTAAATTAAGCTCTCGCCCGTTACTATGTTAAAACATCTAATTACCCAATATGTTCAGATTGTGTTCTCGAGATACCTGTTAACGTGCATGCATCCATCCAATTTTTTTTTCTATTGACTAAGTCAAGACAAGAAGCACCAATAGCATAATAGTGAAAAGTACGATATTCTAAAACTATGTCTAAGATGGAAACCCTCATTTATTTTATATTTTAATTATATATTAACTAAATGCACAAGTAAACTATTAAAACTTTCGTGAGCCATTTCACTATACTACTTATAAAACGGCTTAACTCGCGTGTAACTCGTTGTTTCGAGCTCCGATCGGCTCGAAACTAGTCGGTACTGTCACCGAGTTACACGTGAGTTAAGCCGTTTTATAAGTAATATAAATGCACAAGCTTTAGCCGGTTACCCACCTTCAGTTACTCGTTTAACTCGAACTGTGCACTAAAACATGTAGTCGTATAGAGAGACCGAATGTTGAGTCAATCCTGATAAAACAGAAGGTGTGTAGCGAGCATTGCTCATATTAAACTATTAAAACTTTCGTGAGACATTTCACTATATCACTTATAAAACGGCTTAACTCACGTGCAACTCGGT
>JAODUI010000009.1:2111342-2130717 GCA_027563995.1 Papilio gigon | reverse complement strand
TATCCGCCCACTGCTGGACATAGGCCATCTCCAATGCCTTCCACAACATGCAGTCTTCCTTCCACATCTAAGGACTTCCTAATTTGTGTGAAATTAAAGTTTGTATACAACGAAATGTTTTAGGGGGGAAATAAGGTGATGTACGTTCTATACTTATTTTTGTCTCCAATTTGCTTACTAACTTTTAAACAGCTTTGCGATAAAACATTATAAGTAGTGAAATTTAATATTTTCGTGGTCATCATTTTCGTGAGAAATTGAATCAAAGAACGCTTTTGTTTGTCAATAATTCCGACAGAACCGCGTTGAGTCACGATCGCCTTTGATAAGTTCACTAATTGTATTGTAAACGCTATAGATTGGAGATAATAGTTCGCCTTACTTAGCTAATGATGTTTACTTTCATGGACCCTCTGTATATATGTAAATGTATTAGCTGTACAACTATAATATTATTAGATAGATCACTTGCAATGATCTACGCGGTTGAACAGGCATATATTGAGAATAGTATACTTTCGATTTTTTTATATAAAAAACAGCGTAAACTTTTTTTTAATTTACGACAATGTCACGTAAGAATTTGCAACTGTAATGTACTATTTATTATTATCGATGTATTATGTTATTGGCTTTATGTATTACTTTTTGCTAACTTTTGTATCATTGTTCTTTTTACACGTCTTGCTAGATTACTAATTTTAACGGATATCCATCGAAATTACCATCAAACTGTTTGAAGGTGTCGATTTACTATGTGTAGAAGAGTGCAGTAGTAAACATTGACGTAAATTGTTTTTTTAATTACTCTCCGGTCACATAAAGCTAAAGCTCTTGCGTCTTTAATAGTTATAACACGTAAACGCTGGTTTTTGTTTGGTTATGTTTCGGAGTATATAACTTCGTACATATCTGAATAAAGTAAAATATTTTATTATCATAATTATAATGTGCAATAATTAACTTTAAATAATATTCATTATATTTATCGCCAACTTGATGCTAATACTCTCGTTTTCTCGTAAAAATTCCATATTTTTTTTTAATTTTGTAAAGTGAAATTACGAGTTCAAATTGACATCATTATTCCGATAGAACCACTCTCGGGTTCAGTGTCCTGCTTCTCTGTCCTGCTTCTATCTCTAACCTGTCTCGCCGATACTACCGTGTGAGACCTTTTTTTTTTTTTTTTTTATAAAATTGTTTTTTAAACCTACTGTTATTGTCCCAGTTTTATAAACCGTATTAAATCAACAACTTTAACTATTTGTTTCGTATGTTTTGAAAGTTCTTCTTCTTCTTCTTTGTGCGATACTTCATTAGGTGAAAAAGTTAATCTAAACTTTTAGCATTCAATTATTATAAGGCGTAAAAGATTGGTTGAAATTGCGATCAAAGTAATATAGAAAAAGTGTTTTTTTTTACTAATAGAAAAAATGTGAACTAAGTTAATCTCTTAAATCGGCGTTGTGGGATTATACTCTATAGCAGAGAACTGATCGACGTTTGTTAGTAGTTCATAGTAGATTGTAACTTCACTTTTTTCTATTAAAACTTTGATACGCTTCGCTCAGCGCTCAGTCGGAGTACTCCAAGGTATAGTGACAAAGTATATAAGTATGTAATAATCGATCATGGAAGTTAATGAGTGAAATATTGTGTAACGACCGTTACGTTGTTCTCAAGCGTAAGTTAAAAGCTGTCGTCTATGTTGGTATAATCCCAGAAGCGAGTTGGAGTAAGCCACTTTATCGTTTATACTGGAAAATTGAATCATCATGACTGACCAATAACTGAGCCTTGTCTGCCCACTGCTGTACCCAGGCCTTGCCCAATGTCTTTCTTAGTCGGGTATCGCTTCTGCACTACAAGCGACGTGGATTGGATGAGATATTACAATACTCTTGTTTAATTTACTGTATAAACATATTTTCTTACTTACTGTATAATAAGTATTTTCTTTCGGCTGTAACATAAAGTATCTCTTTTAATCTCACATTTTAACTTTATTAAATATTATAAACTACCTAACAATGGGTTACCTGCATAAAACATATTGCTGATTCTCTTTAAACTCTCCGATATCTTTCATGCAGGTATGATAGTATTAATTAACTATTTCTATAACCATATAAAGTCAGCCAGTTTGTATATGGTTTCTTCATTTTTCTGTTCACCCTCAGGGCATGGGCTTTTTATCTTCGGCCGCCCATTTTCGTGACTGCCCGTGTAGATATGAAGTGCAAGCTTGCACGCATCGCGTGAACATTGTCGCTCAATAAATATACATTACTTTGGCAAAACGTTTACAATGAACCTGTTTTTCTGTTGCATTATTACACGAACACTACGGAAATATAAATGTGATATAATCATTTTCGCTATGAAAAATGCAATGCCAATTTCATGTCTTTCCGCTCTATTTAGTTAAAAGGTTGTTATCGTATGGTTTTGTAAAGGTATATGTTATAGTTATGCTTATAATGTGATGACATTTTGCATTCAATACACGACCGGGAAGAAAAATAAATTTAAGAACGACAGGTATATCAATAAAATACTTCATTTTTAACATAGACTTATTCTGGTATGATAAAATATAGTTTGTCCCCTGGAACTACTTGTTTAACAATGTTTTCTTTTCAGGTAACTCTTTGGTTAACACCGTAAACGACGAACTCAAACCGCCGCGATCAATTGTACCCGAACGTCATCAGATTGAAAAAGTAAGTAAATTTATTAAGATTAAACAATTGCAAATACGCACCATACAAAGTATTAATGATTCATCCTTTGTTACGACGAAAAGAGTCATACGAATTTCTATTCGTAGATCGAACCGTTTTCCTCGGTTTCTTTTAGTAAGACACTCGGTGTTTCAATTAGCGCCATGTCACCCAAGATGTACTTCCCAATACCTACTAATATTAATAGTCCATTTATCGTTACACTGGTAATTGGTTTATAGAGAATATTGGAATAGCACTAATATTGACTGCACAAAACAAATATAGTATAGTGTACTCGAGCCGAAAAAAAATGTTTTATGAAACAGTTTTATTATTGCTTGTTAAATATTTTCATAAATAAAAATCGTATTCAATTAATGGTGAAAAGCTTTGGGATTGTTAAATTATAGAATATTCTCTGAATACGTCTTCAAAATTATTTAAATTGAATAAAATGAAGGTCGAATTTTAACGTGAAATAGAGCTTCTATAGAAGGGAATAGGGATTTAAAAGTTTTGAATTTTCCGCACATCATGTTTCCTGAAATTCTAAAATGCGGTTCCATGATCTCGAAATCTTTAAGAATCGTTTCCTGAAGAAATCATTTCTTAAGACGATGAATTGCATTAAGTACTTTTAATAACACTCCTTAAACATGATAAATTTGTAAATAATATTTTTTGTGTAAATAACACACTGATTCTTTCATTTATTTATGTTAAATCAATGTATTATTATAACCTCGTAATAGACTACAATAAATTAAGACATTAATATGATATATATAGCCCAATAGTAACTACTTATAGTCAACGTAATGATGACAGTATACTAATAAAAGGAAACTTACTTACAACAATTTCGTTATTCAACTTCAATCTAGCAATAAATCAAAACAATAAAATCAACGTTATAACAAAAAATATAATTTCAAATACCTTCAGATGAACAAGAGCAATACAAGTTAAATGAGTTGTAGAGGAAGTTTGTACAACTTTACTATTGGAGTTTTGAAATTTGCGACGATTTCCTTTATTTGATCTATATATGGCTTATTTACGTTTAACCGAAGTCACATCGATTTACATACCTGACGACCTTTCAGGAACTTAATTGATTTCCTTGTGTGCATCCTGATGAATAAAGGATGAAGTAGACGGTATCACACCTATCAATAAAGTATGAGTGGTGACTGGCGACTTTATAGGTGCAATAGTATTAAAAAATATATAAAGATACATTGAATTAAAGACGTCAGAAAATCAAAGTAAAAGTTTCATAGCGTACATATATTTTACTAAGTATTTAATACTTGATTAAATTATAAACATTTAAATTCAATTGTAGCAAATAGACTTGTGTTATTACTTGTGTACACAATGTTACTTTGTGCGACGCGCCATTGAATTGGACCCGTCCTGTTCAGCAAACTTAGTCTTAACTCGATGCGGACAATTTACTTTAGGTTTACACTTCCATAAGGGAAGCTTCAATTGTTAAACATTTACAAGCCAGTAGACATCAATCTGTAAATAAGTTTATAGCACAACTGATAGACGAATAATGTTTTGCTATGTACATATGTCTCCGTACTAATATGTTTGTGACCTTTTGTTCGTAAACGGATTGGCGAGTGACTCAGTCAGTTTTATTGATTTTTTTAATTATCTATGTGCTACAGTGCGACAGGCCTGTCTACGCTGGTAAGATACTATCGCCTTTATATCTGTCAGAAATATATAAAGCAAATGACATAAAAAGAAAAAACATAAGACAGTTACACTATAACAAAGATAGGGTGATTTTTTTGACATTGATAGAGGGCAGTACTGAGCTATCATAATTCGATTTATGCCTACAAGACGCCATAACTTCGTTAGTCTATTATGCAATTAAATTTTCTTTAAGAAATTGTCAACGAAATATAAAATGATATAATAAACAAAAATTACAAATAAATTGTTGTTGTTTCTAAGGTAACTTGTTAATTTTCTGGTTTAATAATATTTTAATAATTAAGAATGCATAATTATCAGAATATTTATTTTAATAGTTTTAATACGACAATAAAGGAAGCAATTATTTACCTCATCGAAGTAACTGTGACCGCGAAGGCGACGTCTATTCCTAACTTTTGCTTGCGGTTCGCTTCATAAAAGTTTTCCTGTACTAGTTCCTTGTTAGAATTCAACATCCTTACTATATCCGTTTAGAACTTAATCAAATTAAATTATTCGTGATATTTATAAAGTTGTTTTAAATATACAATACACGATCTTGAATTTGGAACAAGTTTTATATGAAATTATTTAAAGATATTTTGCTAGTATAATATAGAGACGATTTTAATTTTTATTTACCTATGTGTCAATCAAAAACATATCATTCGAAAAGTACTTCTATTGCAAGATATCAACGCAATACTTTCTTATATGTACTACTTATAAAACGGCTTTACTCACGTTTAACTCGTTGTCGGTACCGATTAGTTTCGAGTCTATCGGGGGCTCTTTTTCTGGGTGAGTGGGATTGGTACTATAGCCCGTTCACAGCCACGGGTCACTGGATAGTACCAAACCCACTCACCCTGAAGAAGAGCCCCCGATGGGCTCGAAACTAGTCGATACCGACACCGATTTACACGTGAGTTAAGCCGTTTTATATACTTATAAAACAGCTAACTATACTACTGTAAAGTGCAATGTCTCACGGAAGTTTTATTAGTTTAAGTACTTACTCGGATTAGCGCTTTCAACAAACACTTCAACTTCAAAACGGTTAGTTCCTATAAATAATAAATAAAAAATACGGTCAGATACGAAACAGGTGAACAATCGACATTTAACTGTTTATCAAAAGAGATCTTCAATCACGAAGTTGTTTTTTTTTATTAACGTCTTTTGATTGTATGCAGTTGTTGAAGTAAAAAATAAAAATGCGAACAAAGAGATACAACGAATCCGGCAGAGGACGCCTTGATTGACAGTTCGATAATAAAAATCATTGCAGGATGATATATTTTAAGTGCAATAACCTTTAATATTTTTATTTTATTGATACTTAAGTTGTTTATATACTGCAAAACTCGTATAACGTAGTAACATTGTGTTGTGATCGAAATATCTTTAAGGTGACAATAACAAGTCCATTTTCAACACCAAAATTAATTTTGTCGTAAACACAACGCCTCGTCAATGTTACGTCGATTATCCGAACTGTCAAACGGTCAAATTTCACGGAACAAAATTTGTTAGCCGTTTATACTATAGGTACTGGAGAATCTCAATGGGAAGATTGTATTATGACCTTTCAAATATATATACACACTTTTAATTTTATAAAACATTAGTAGAATTTTGTTAGTTTACTAATATTTCTTGTGACTATTCCTCGCAAGCTTGAAAAAGCTTCTATTAGGATATGGTTCACGACAATAGTCGAATGATGGGATTCGAAACCGAGACCGCTGGATCGGTAGTCCGTACCCATAACCATTAGGCTATTGGCCCTTAATTTATATAGGTACTTATGATAAACATTACCCTTCCGTGTCAATCAAATTAAATAATGTTAATGTAATTATTTTGAAGAAGTCCTGTGTAACTAATGCTAGCAAAATAGTCGATTAATGTTATCTATCGAGCTTTTCGCGTAAAGCTTGAAACTCCCCCATACCAGCTTTTTACAATTTACTTAGGCTTCAAGCTTAAAAGCGTGGTTATATAGCCTAAATTCTAGAGTAGGGCTTGTTTCTAAAATAAGTATTAATCAAGTCTGTGACGTAGTTACAAAGATGTTGCATGAAAAAATTACCTTTTTTATTATAATATACAAGTTGATAATCTTGACAATGGTCACGAAGTTTCTAGCAATAATTGCTATCTGTTAATTATAAATCTTTTGTTTCAGATATCTGGCAAGCTGTCCCGATGACTCGGCAATAGATGATGTCTGTGAGATTAACAACAAGGTATTTTTTACTCTAATCATTTGTTCCAGAGTTGACTCTTGTTTAACACTTTTAATTTAAAAAAAAACATTTATTTCTCTTCAACCTAATTGAATGTAACAACGACAATCTTATGAAGAATTAACTACATTATCATTATTACCTAGCTAGTTTTAATGCGTAACGCGTTTTTTTTTTTTTAGAAAAATCTCACATTCTCACAAGTTTACTATTATTTCTTAAACCGTTCCAAGGAAGCTCTAGGTTTGTGATAGGATATGCTTTACGACAATATTCCAATAAGTGGCATGCGAACCCAGGAATGCGAGATTGGAAATCCCTTCACCAACCTTAAGTTATTGGCGGTTCAATGTTTAATTTTGGTTGCTCGACAAACTAGAGGTTTGTAGACGACTTTATATGTGCTCTCAAATAAATATAGAATTAATTTTACTGTTAATATTTCATCATCATCATCATTAACAGCCCCCGTCTGCCCACTGTTGAGCATAGACCTTTCCCAATGCCTTCCACAGCATGCGGACCTCCACTTTCCGCATCCAACAATTTCCTGCCGTCGGTCCACCTGGAGGGAGGACGAGCCACACTCCTGGTCCCCAACCGTGGCCTCCACTCCAGCAATAATAATAAATAATAATAGTATTTGAATGTCAACAATTTTATTACTAAAGCGCGTTTTACACTGATGAACAAATGCAAGTGTAATTTAAAACCATAGAGCACAGAGAGTAAAGTTGTTAGAAGTAGAGCGCGGCCCGTAAACACTTGAGGGCTTAGTGTAGTGGCCGGTAACGTGGAAACTGAGGTGCCTAATGTTTGTTTAAGCCTAACAGCCCATCCTTGGGTCACTTTCATTATAACCTACGATGATTTTATAGCAACGTAAATATTTACACTGTTCGTACTCAAACCCTTCATTTAGTCCGACATTCTCATCTGGCCCGGTGAAAGATTCGCTACTCTCGTAGTTCCGATGGGCATATAAAATCAAAATGAATTAACAAGCCATTAATCAGTTCCGCTTACAGCCACAAATTAAGTTTAAAATGTTTAAAATATAATAATTACATTAGTAATAAAAGTTCAGTAAATTTAAAAGTTACATGAGGAGCTATTTTCAGATCTGTTCGACATTCGGCATCTGGTGGACAAATACGAAACTAAATTATAATAGCTCAATAGCGCCCTCTGTCGATGTCAAATCTGAAAGGTCATGATGTAAGCTCATACTTAAAGCTATTGAGTCTGTGCTATTAGTCAATGACTAGTGGATGAGGTTACTTTTGACGCGGCTTTCTAACAGATAGAGTGACAAGCTTGTTGTTTGTTATTTTGTGTTATTTATATAAATTATAGCAAAATATAGTTTGAGATGTAATTTATCCTCCTAGTATAAGCGGTGGATTGCACTTGTGTCATTATTTGTGCTTAAATGGATTTACCTAAATATTCTGATATAACCGACGGCGACTTCAGATATAACCTTTGCTTCTCTCACCGGGTCAGATATGTTCAACGCACTATCTGCTAGTTAATGCTAATTCATGGCCCACCGTACTTCATTTAATACATAAAGACTTCTTAAGTATACTTACCTGTAATTATGAGTGCGAATTAGTGGTTGTAATTAGATTAAATAATTAGGTATTCTTGTGAGATGTTTTCCTATTTCTAAAGGATGTAAAAATATAATATTGGAGGCGGAAGGCGGAGGTCCGCATACTGTCCAGCAGTGGGCTGACAAGGGATTTTTATAAAAGAAAGGGCAAAAGAGCGGCGGGTTCAGAAGGGTGATCGTCGACGCCCTGACATCTGCAATACAAGAAGAACCACAGATTCGTTGCCGGCCTTTGATATAATAATGAAATTGGAATATATACGTTTAATATTATCCTTCTATTGGTCGAGCGAAAAAGCGTTTACGGGAAAAGTGAGAATGACAAATTATAGTGCTTAAGATTAGTTTAAAATAAAAAAAAAATGTTTATATTATACATGTAGGAAGATTAAAAGTAAACAAAGACCGCTTTTTTGTGCGCCAAGTCGAAAACTTTTGGGCAATGAATGTAAATACTGGCTTTGAGGTCAACGTGGGTTGGAGGAAGAAAGTTTTATTATGTACATTATAAAAAATACGAATTAATAAGTTAGATTTTAACTTAGATATATATAAAAAAAAACAATAAACACTTCAAAATACTTAGCAAAACATATTTCTGGCAGGGGTGTTTGGACTACGAAAAGTTCAGAAAAACCGAAAATTTTACTATTTATAAAGACTAAACTAACGCTAGACCACGCTAGCTACGCTAGATCCCATTTGATGCCAAGTGATGTGGTCAAAAGGTACGCACTTTAATAAGTGCCTTCACTCTATTCTTGAAGGCTGACCTCGTTCTTGGACTGGAACACTGACGCCGGCAACTTATTCCACTCCTTTGCCGTGCGCAATGAACGATAATTCAAAGTGTTAGTTAAACGGTAACACTCAGTGTAAACCCACGTTATAACTGTAACAATTTATTTTTTTTAATATAAAAATACTAGTATATTTTTGTTAATTTACTAACATTTGTTTTTAGCTTTAAAAACCTTGTGTTAGGATATGGTTCACGACAATAATTAAATGGTGGGATTCGACCGCTAGATCCGTAGTCTGTACACTTAACCATTAGGCTATTGGCGCTTCATCTGTAGTAACATGAAAGGATTGTGTGACAAAGGAAAGCCATTAAACACGTGCGACCAGTGTTTATAAATAAACGTTTACTCTACCGTGGGACTTGCGTCACCGCGTGTTACACGTAAATAGCGTGTGCCCCGGTTACACACTTATCTACCATATCACGTTACCGACTAATCACGTCCAATTGAGAGATTAAAAATGACACAAACCAACAATAACATCGATTTATTTATAATCATACCTACAAGTGCTTTCGAGTGGACCGTTTTAAGTGAAGACTTTTCATAAATGTCCATGAACAGACAAAACAAGTATACAAAGATGTATTCAACTATTAAAACTTTCGTGAGATATTGCACTATACTACTTATAAAACGGCTTAACTCAAGTGTAAATCGGTGTGGTTACCGACTAGTTTCGAGCCCATCGGGGGCTCTTTTTCAGGGTGAGTGGGGTTAGTACTATAGCGCGTTCGCGGACCGTCGCTCACTGACGCAAACAGCGGCAGGAACACCGAGGTGGTCGTCGACGCCCATGAACAGAGGAGCAGATGAAAAGAAAGATAATATGAGATTATAGAATTGCTAGGATAAGATTTCTGTATTACAATCTCGACGACGCCAGAGTCTCTAAAGCTTCACCAACGGTATTTTTTTGTTTGGTTATTTTTTTTTCAATACAGTTCATTACGTTTGAATACAAAATTATTTAACGAACAAGATGATAACATGTCAAGTTTACGACGTTGTTTACAAAAGGCCGTTCACAAACCAACACAAATGTTTAAACAATACACACCGAAATAGTTAACGTTACTGCGTCGTATTATTTTACGTCGCAACAAGTTTGTTTTCCCGACATACGTAATTGGGGACTGTGATTTTTCCATTGATAGTTATAAGAACGCACACACGTCGACCCCATTTTCAAATAACACGTATTAGTAAGTCGTTTAATTAAATCATAATGTACTTAAAATTATTATAAGATATGAGCGTCGGTGGAGCAGTTGCTAAGCTTGACCGGACCGGACCGTAGTTGACATTGTCCAGGTACGTTTCCCGTCATTACCAATGTGTTTTTCGATTTTCATATTTATATTATCCGACGTACTTACGGTGAAGGAATACATTGTGATGAAACCACTGGGTCAGCGTGTTTGACTATGGTCTAGTCATTGGCCTACACTCCGAGTCCCTCAGTGGGGATGTAATGTGAGCTGATGATGATGTACTAAAAATTTGTTATAATGTCCAGATACAGTACGATTTTTGTAATCTGTAAATCCCTTTGTTTGGTATCGGAGGGAAATCTTCAGAAGATATCCTGCCATTTGGACGAAAGGCAGGATTATGTGAGATTCTCTCACTAAAACCCGGTGACCACTCTCAGGAGTGATCGCGAGGGTCCCGGGACCTCCAAAGGAACACACCGGGACCACTCAATGAACCCTATATATATAATCTTTTATTACAAAGAAAATAATTCAACGTCCAACTTTTAAACATCTGATATAAATAAATGAAAGTTTAAATTGATTTCTTTAATCAAATCCTTCAGCGTGAAGAAAGGAAAATACTTTGGCTAAAGATATCTTCAAATCCATTTTCTTTAAAACTTTATTTACAGATTGTCCAATGAGTTGGATAAGTTATATTAGTTTTAACTTTATATAAATTGAAAGCGAACTGTCATTTGGAAAACGTTGATAATTATCTGTGGAAAATATTTTAAAAGTAATATCATAAATGCAAAAGTTTACATCGATGGAACTTTGTTAGAAGGTTACTCGAATACGATAAAACGAAAAGGGATGAGATTTGACACAGAGGTAGATTATTGTCTGGACTAGGACATAAGGCTAGTCACTAAGTTATGAAGTTTTGTGAAAGGCATTGAGACGAGTCTACGTTTAGACTAGGTAACCGTCGAATTCCATTGCCTAATTCCCTTGAAGACGAAGACGATGACTTGAAGACAAAAAACATGTCAATGTTTTAAACAATGGTGAAGGCAGAAGAGTGTTACTAACAAAGCAAGTTATACCGTGAATATTGCGCGTAATATTTACATTATCAACATTTCCGTTTATCGTTTATCAATGCAATAAACAGCGCATCCAACGATTGGAAGTCATTTGTTTGTTTAGTTTAGTGACGCAAATCGTATTGTTCACGAGTTTCTGTGAAGGAATTCATTGAAATAATTTATTAACTATTGCACAAACGATGGACGTACGCTGCAGTTTATATTTGCTATAATCGGTAATTTATGACAAGACATTGAAGTCATCTTCATCATATCAACTACACTTCGTCCACTGCTGGTCGTAGGCAGCCCCCAAAGATCGTCACGATGATCTGGTTAAGTTTGCAGTAGTATATTGGATAAGGGCGGCCGAGGACCGATCGTCGTGGCGATATTTGAGTGAATGAATGAAATTATAATGAAATAAACATGTTTCGTCGCACCTAATAGCAATTGTTTTAGAACTTAAAATATAATCGTACCTCTAGGTTATGTGCGTGCAGCAGTGCCCTCTGCCGGCAGTTCTTCAGCGACTCGAGTAATGCTACGAGAAGCTCAGAAGTCCGTCGCAAGTCTGAATCTCTTCTATTAAAATGTATCTCTCAGTTGCAGTGTGTGTATTGTGAGGGGCAATGGTTGCTGCATGCGTCATACTTGTTTACTCTGGTGTAGCATTGATCTTAATATAAGCCATCTCGCTCTAACCGATTGCGTAGAGAGGGACAGCGTCCACCTTGACTCTAGAGTAATTCATTTGTTATGCACTCAAAACGAATGTCTACATCTGTTGCATGTAATCATTTTAATAGGGATTTTTGCAAGATTAATTTCGCCATGACAGTAAGTAAGATGGTCCAAAGATTCGATTCATTCAAATTACTATGAAATTAAAAAAAATAAACGTTCACTTTTTAAAAATTGTCTTACGTCCTTACGTTGTCTGTTCCAAGGCACTTGATAAAAGCTGGAGAGGAATCGGTTTCAAGGGGCCTTAGCAATTACTAGACCCGACTCCTTAATATATACAAAATCCACAATTCATTTGCGTTTTACCTAAGACCGATTGCAATTTCAAATCAAAGCTAAATTCTTTGAATTCTTTTTCAGTTCGGCTTTAGCTCTGGAATTTCTTTCTGTTGAAATACTTTGTTGATTGACGTCTATTTTGAAGTTGCAACTTTAGTTAAGAGCAAAGATTCGAGAGATCCTTATCTTGAACTGTAACGACTGAGAATAGTCAAACAGATTGGTTATATTATTACTGTTTATATATTTTTTAAACTATTGACTGGTTGGGTAGTTTAGTTTCATGTGCTTTATTGCTTAATTGATTTTGGAGACTAATATCATTGGATTTGTTTTATTTGATACAACTTAAGGTCCTTCAAGAAGCTAGTACCTCTTTCTCAAAGGCCGGTAACGCATCCGTGGTTCTTCTAGTATTCCAGATGTCCATGGGCGTCGATGATCACTCTTGTGATCTCGCAGTCTCTACAATGTCATGTGTATAGTTGGGTCAATTGATTTCTGAAATGAACAACAAATAACCATTCTTATTTCATGTTACAGCAAAGGAATGCATTAGTCAAATGTCTCTTTCAATTTATTAATTTCTATTCTATTATTAAATAGAATAATTTACAGTAATTATGTGTCACATAGATTTAAATATGCATAAAGTATTAGGACACGAAGGAAATGTTACATCCCATGATGATAACATGAGTTGTTTTTGCATTGGAAGTAAAAAGGGCAATCTCTTCCCTTAGGCCTTTGTGTGGAATTTTTATCCTCAACCAAACCAGTTTGTTTCGAATGCGGTGTAATAGAGTCAAGGTACTTCTGACAGTACTAAATATGTTTACCTCAAATCTTATATAAGTACTATTGGAAGTTTCACTTTTATTACTTTAAGTGTGCGTGTTACTTACTTAGCGCCAATAGTTAAGGGTTAAGGGTCCGGACTACCGATCTAGAGGTCGTGGGTTCGAATCCCACCATTCGACGATTGCCGTGAACCATATCCTAACCTATACTTTGTATTATTTTTATTTTTTTTAATTATTAGTAAACTTTTGTTAATTCACTAATATTTCTTTTACCACTCTAACTAAACTTTACGCTTGAGCTAGGATATGATCCACGACAATAGTCGAATGGCTGGATTCGAACTCTCGACATCATGATCGGAAATCCGTATCAATAGCCATTAGGCAATTGACGCTTCAATTATTAAATATTACATTAATATGTGGAGCGAAAACTTTATAGTTTTTAAGAAATCACGCGAACGGATTGATGTGAAATTTGACACAATTCAAGTTAAAGTAGAGAAGTGAAGAATGCTTCGACTAATGAGCGAACTTGTCTAAATAAATTTTGCTAACCAAAAATAGCATAACCGTTGTAGCTGTACGAAACGATAAAAAAAAATATTAAGAGAGGATTTAAATTATTTTTATACGAGAGCACGCAAACTATAGTACAGGTTTTTCAATGTGTATTTTGGATACTTAGATTGGTTCATCATCATCAACAGCCCTCGTCTGCTCACTGTTCGACATAGCCTTTCCTAATGCCTACCACAATACTTTCTTACTTGTCCTTGTTTATTGTTTGAAATGGATAAAATACTTCAATTACCAATTGTAGTTTTAAATATCGATCTAATTGTATATTATTCGAAATAATAATATTAATTCTGTTGGTTTGAGTGAGACGGCTAGTTAACATGAGAAAGTGTTTCAGCGTCTCTCACTGCAATTTTCAGTAGGTATAACCAAGTTTAGTTTTCTGTCGACTTTATAAAAGACAGCGTTTCATTGTAGTGTTTGCAGTCAGTGTGACCGCGCCGACTGCACCATTTTATTTTCACAGTTGCTATTTTTGCCTTATTTATTTGCAACGGTCGCCCGATGCGGTGGTCGATAACGTCACTATCCAGTGTGGGAACACCCTAATCATAGTCTGTACGTGTATGTGTATAATGCAAGTAAATGAAAATAGATAGTTTAAATTAAAACATATTAATGTCGCGACACACCTTCAGTTTGAATTGTACAGTTCGATATTTGTACTGCAACAATTTATATATCAATTGTAGTTTTAAATAACAAAATTAATTATATTGATTTGCTAGAAAATTTTATGTGAGCTTAAAATTCTCTAAATGTCTAAGACATAAGTTTTTATTGTACAGTTAGAACCGAAGGTGTGTAGCAAGCTTTAAAATAAAATCATATTTACAAAGAAATGTATTTAGCTATTCTTTTATATTTAAAGCTACGCGTCATATATAAATTGTTTATGTTCTTTAGGTAATGTTACTTATAAATAAATCATGACCAATGTCACAGAACCAAGTCCTTCTCTTGTTTTTTTTTACTGCTTTCCTTGTTCATTTCTTTCTTTCATCTAAAAGGTTGGTGATTTTCAACTACTGTGATTCCTTAAAGATTAACAAAAGATTTATCATACTAAACTAAACACTTAAATCCACCGTTTATACCAGAACGATAGATTGTCTTTTAAACAATACCTTACAATAATTAAAATTAATAACAAAAAGTAAACATCGGCAACCGTGGTCTTGTCCCTCTATCTGTCAAGCCGCATCATAAAGTGACCACTGGACCACACCAGTTATTGATTAATAGCACAGACTAAAAATCTTTTGTGAATACAGATTATATTAATGCTGTTAAATTGACACTGTTTGTAGTGTAAAAGTGAAAGTATGTATTGATGTTTGTTAGCTGTTAGCTTAAAAATGGCTGAAAGGATCTGAATGACATTTGGCATAGAGATAGCGAATAGTGTATGGAATGCTAAGTATTTTTCGCGCGGACGAAGTCGCCGATATTAGAAAGTTTATCTATATTAACCTTGGTCCAATGTTTAAATATGAAATGATTTTATTCGTACGCTTCATTTAGAAGATCGAAGCATATAATTTAACACTCGCACTCAAAGTAAACACAACAACAGTTAATTAAAATAATGTATTTATTAATATATCACATAGAGCTGTTAATTTCCGTAGTGTTGCCAGAGTGTTGACATTGAGGTCGCGAGTTTAACGAGGTCGCGTTTAAATTGTTCTATTTTTAAAAAAAAGTTTTCAAACTGCCTCGAAAAAGACTAGTTTTAAAATGTTTTGTTTGTTGACTAACAAATGTTTTTGAGTAGTGAAATGCGGGTGGCATAGCAGCTGGCAGCATGGCACTCTAGAACACTGCCTGCAATAACGCATAGGCAAGGCTTGTTAAATAATTATAATTAGAAATTTATAATTTAATGTGACGACACACGAAATGTAGAATTTCATTGTTTTGTTTGAAATCTTTAAATTAATTTTTATATGTGAACTGTATGAAAAATAAAAATCTCAATGGTCCTTCGAGCCGGATACACATATTGAGTTTTTCTTTAATTCCGCGACTATGAAAGCTAGTAAATTTTAAATTTGCTACAATTATTTTAATTGCGTTTACAATTGTTTGGAGTGTTGATTACACCTTTACCTGACCTTGACTACGTCTTTGTTTTAGCTCGCGGTCAACGCACGATGCGCCTCGTTCAACTAACTGGTTTATGATTCAATCTTTAAGAGAAATATGATCTTACTTCTTTTGATAACTAAATCAACATGCACTGAATTGAGCACAAAGGTTGCACTGTTGACGTCTATATTGCCAGTGTTGTTTTTAAATTCGTTTAATCAAAGTTTTATTCAAAATTAACAATTTACAAAAGCGTCGAACATAGCTTCGTATTATCACAGGACTGGAAATAAAATAAATACCTAATAATTAAATACAAATATAACCTGAAAAATCATTACATAATGAGATAAAATAACCTGAATGTTACATCCATAGAATTATAATCTATACGTGTAGTGTTTCATACAAGATAGATGTCAAAGCGAGAGTTGACTTTCGAAATGTCATTTTGTATTACACAACAACACTAAGAGTATTTACTAACACAAGAGGGCTCTGTAGGCCTTTTTTCGTTTCACTTTTGTGTTCCGCAATGGGTATAGTTTCTGAAGCTTTGGATGCATCAATGTATATCGTTTAACCTTCATTGCTATCTTCTAAGTAACTATTGATTTGCGTCAATATAAGATTACCTTTTAATCTATAAATAACCGAATGTTGTCCGATAAATGCGCTGACATGTTTGTCACTGTAAGTTTTTATATAGCTCCGTTTCAACATACAATCATGTTTACATACGAGCCCGTATCGCGTATTTATATTCAAAGATGAATCATTGACAGATTTGGAACGCATCAATAAAATGAATCAATTATGATTTGAAGAACCGAACTGCATTAAATCTTGAGTAAATTTCGTTTAATTGAATCGCAAATATCCTAATTGTTGTGGGTACTGACTACCGATCTAGCGGTTGTGGGTTCGAATCCCGCTATTTGACTATTATCGTGAACCATATACACTCTTTTTTCCGAGTTATCAAGAATGTTTACAATAAATATTAGTAATTTAACACAGAGCTATTAATATAAAAAGAAAAACAGTCTAGGGTTGCTACAGAACAGCAAAATCAAAGTCACTGCCAAAAAAATCAGTTCATTATTTTCAAAAGAAGATTTAATTTCACGAAAAGCCTTTAATATCTTTATACATAATGAACTCCCGTAAACAGGTTTTAAAGCTCATTTTTAACGTATATTCAAGCTACCGTGAATTACATCTGTTAAAACAAGCCGAATGTTTTTCATACTTTCAAAGGTGGAACCTTTTAGTGAGAATATGAAATTATAAAATAAACTTTAAACTCGCTGTACGTACTGAATTAATTGAAATTATGAAATTACAAATATTTTATAAACTGTGGTAGGCTTGAAGGTTTCGTAGTAAGTTTTGGAGTTCAGATATGACGACTGACAGAGATGCGTGGGAGAGTAGTACATACTGTGCCGACCCTGAATAGGGAAAAGGTTAGCTTGATGATGATGATGCTTAAAGGTTACCTAGTAAATTCACAATGATATTATTTCATGTGTAAGCAAATTAAAATTATTATACGTAATTTGTTCCAGGTCGATGATGCGTAACTTACTGAGCATCACGCTTGTAACAATTGCATTCGACTACGTGTACACTCAAGAGAGCAGGGAGCACCAGGGTCCACAGACATGCGGAGGATATTTAAGGGGTCACGTTGGTACAATACAGACCCCTAATTTCCCAAATCCATTTCCAGTGCCGATAAAATGTCGATGGATTATTGAGCACGATGTTATCAATGGGACGATATCGATATATTTTACACAACAGTACACCACCAGTGGGCTTACGTTTACCGAGTATATGTACTATGACGAGTCTTATAAGCTCGGGGAGAGAAGAGCTTTGACAGTCACGGAGGAGAATATCACGAAGATAAAATGGTTACAGGTAATGAAATTAAATTAATAGTGCTTTATTAAGAGAAAACGCCAATTTGAAGCGCCAATAGCCTAATGTTTAAGGGTACGGACTACCGATCTAGCGGTCGTGGGTTCGAATCCCGCCATTCGACTATTGTCGTGGACACAAGCTTTTTCAAGCTTACCAGGAGTGGTCACAAGAAATATTCGTATTAACAAGAATAAAAAAAACAGCAAAAACACCTTAAAATTAAGATATCCCCGTATCTACGCTGTTGAATAATGCAAAAGCATGTATTATATAGATTAAAATATAAAAGTATGTATAGGTAAGTACATAAGATATAACTATAGGTACAGTTGTCGCCAGTAAGCAGATTCCGCTGCTTGGTGAATAT
This sequence comes from Papilio gigon, assembly GCA_027563995.1. Lineage (NCBI taxonomy): Eukaryota > Metazoa > Arthropoda > Insecta > Lepidoptera > Papilionidae > Papilio > Papilio gigon. The sequence goes on along the minus strand of JAODUI010000009.1, from coordinate 2,112,502 downwards.
TTTCTTATGTATTTAAAGTATTGTACATTATAAAATAAATAAAAAAACGTCCATTTTCTGTAAAGTCTTGAATGCCCTTAAGCTATGTTCCATTTTTAAATTTAGAACACTCAAATAACAGTTCGAAATGAACGACATTTTCTTTTTAATTACAACCAGTTGAATTTAAGACCAGTACTGATAGAACGTAGATCTTTAATACAGATTATTGCGAAATGACGTATATCCAAACAAATTTTGCAATTCAATTGTACTATATCCGGTCGCACTAGTCTCGGAAAATAGTTTTTTTTTTTGCAAAACATTACGTAAATACACCTTTAACTTAAATTTTAAATTTCACAGAATCTATTAGAATTCAGATACGAGATTACGTCGAATGTGTAAACAAAATTATACCACTTTTCAGAAGTTATCTTTTTAAGATGATCAATACACACACAATACACCACTTAATACACACACAAATACACAATTTCATATAATTTCCATTAGCTAATACGTTATTGTCAGTTGTCAGCTGTCAATTGTTTTCATATAAAATTAAAATTTCTTTTAAGGTCCAAAGCCCCGTCCTGGTAGTGGAATTATCTTTAGATAGGTTAGAAGGGACCCAGCTGAGGGCTCTCGGCCTGCTCTCCGTGTTCGGCTTTAATGTGACGTACGTCGTACAGAAGCCTCAGGAGCCGCCTGGACCCTCGTCTTGCAGTGCTATTGAATGCCGACTCTTGGGACACTGCTATGCTAGACATGATTACAAGTGAGACAACTTCGGTCTTTATATTTTTGAATAATTACAATATTGAAAGCACGTATAGTGGAAGGCATTGGAGGCCTAACACAAGCTGATGATGATGAATTATTTAAATCTAGAGGAGTTACCAGTCAAGGCAGACCATGAAAGTATTAAATCATTTTAGGGAATTCTTCTGTTCGTGCTTCGAGGGTTATTCCGGAGTTGACTGCGGCGTAGGTCCATTGTGTCCCAAAACATCGAATATGTGTAAAAATGGTGGAACTTGCAGGTAAATTATTTTACAATACACTTTTTTATGTAATTATTCATCATCATTATCAGCTCACTACACGTCCCCACCGAGGGGCTCAGAGCCTACCCTATTATTAGGGGTGACTAGGCCATAGTCAACCACGCTGGCCCA
>JAODUI010000009.1:2083597-2108660 GCA_027563995.1 Papilio gigon | reverse complement strand
CTAGGCCATAGTCAACCACGCTGGCCCAGTGCGTGTTGGTTGACTTCACACAAATCTTTGAATTTCTTCGCCGATATGCAGGTTGCATCACGATGTAATTATTATGCATATTTTATCGACATAGACACCGGCTTAGTAGAGGTAACATAGGGTAGGCACCACGTAAATATCTGCTGCACGAATGAGAGCACTGTACACCCCCCATGTCATAAAAATAAGCAAAGCAAAGACCCCCGCGCTCGTACATAAAACTTGTACCTCTCGACCAGTATGATACGACCAAAAGTGACGAAGTTCAATTAGTTTTGTATTACATCTGACGAGTCTGTGCCGACTTTATTTCACTTTCAAATAAAAACGGTAGAGGCAAATGTTAATCATAAAAAACCCTGGTCTTCTAAAAATCAAAGTATAATTTTACGATTCCTAAAAATCATATGTGATGCAGACAGATGGGTCCCGCGGCTGTGAGTTGCATATGCGCTCGTAATTACACGGGAGATCTCTGCGAGTCGAAAATTGCTGTACCAGGTAAAATATTTTTTATACAGGAGCAGCTCGGCTTTAGCAAATATAATAAGAGAGGTAGCAATTCGTGTTTGTAAAAGTGTTAGTTTGAGTCGCAAATGTTTTAGTTATTCTTGAGAGCCCTCTGCATTTCAACAAAGGGCATGTCAAATGAAGTGGAAGGAAAGCAATATGAGACATTTTCAAATCACATTGTATACAGATCAGTGAAGTAATTATAAATTTAATATCAAAAAACTTTTATTTATAATGATTAAATTAATTCTGCGTGTTCTAATGTTTAAACCAGATAAAAGTTGGCTTTATTTTAATTCCAAATTTTAGATGTTCCTTTTTTTTTAGAATGTGGAATCGAAGAATGTTTTGAGGGTTGCACGAAAAAAAATGGCTGTGATTGTAATCCAAGAGAAAACGACTCGAGTAAGTATTGAAATATAAAATATTGTAATTTTTTGTAATGTAAAATTTGTATGCTATGGTATTATTTGAAAAGACATGATTAATACAGCTACAGGTGTATTTATTTTTAGCGTCAGCGCGTTTTGAGACGAGATTGCAGATTGTTGATCAAGGAAGTAATAATGTAACGCAAGAAATCAGTAGACAGGTATGATTTGATAATTTCGTTATTCAATTTGTTTCTCCACTTTACTCTCCTTTTATTGTTTGTACCTCTGACGTTTCGCTTGAAATATCTCTTTCAGATAACGAATTATTTAAAGGCGTCGAATATAACTTTAGATGATGAAATTGAAATCTTAAACATAAGGTAAGTTACCAATCTTGCCATCTCGTAATCTCTAATAATTCCGATAGAAGGGTAATCTTTTCATCAATGTAACATAGTAAAGCATTTTATTGTTTCAACATTACAACTGTTTAATTATCGCCTTTATCCACAAAATTGCTGGCCGCGAACACGCAACCACGCGAGCAGCCAAAGGTTACGCATCTGTCCTATAAATGACGAATCAAAGCATCTTGTCGATTATTTGAAAGTAAGTCTTATTGATTACCATAATATAATATGAATTTGGTTGATTCTTGTACAGTGATTTGGATTCAAACGGCGGTCGTTCGGTGTGGCTGCGTGTGTGGAGTCCGCGGCGGGAGGCGGGGGCGCTGCGGGCCGCACTGTCCCGTCTGGCCGCGACGCGCGCTCGCACAGACCGCCTCCGCTTGCTCCCAGCGACCCTACACTTCGATATGCAACCCGCACTCAGTCTGCATGTGTGTAAATATTAATTTAAAATGCATTTATCACCTTCCTTACAATCTAAATTATACCTTATAGTATATTTACGAACTGTCTTTCGTACACATCCTCCTACATTGAAATGCAAATAGGTGGTTTTATCCATCTGGTGGGTTTAGAGTGGGGATAAAGTATTTAAATATGTTTCTTTGACGTCGACAAGAAAATTACAATCAACTATATGGGCACGGTCTGGTCCTTAGATATAATATATTACATGTGTTTTTAATATCTATTATAATATTCTACCCATACGTTGTAGGCAAATGTTTTCTGATTGATTGTAAAAGTATTCTAGTAACTTTTTCTTTCAAAATGTATGTCCAATAATAATCTGAATATTATATTTTAGGCATTAATAGTAAACCAACGTCCAGAGGTTTGGGAAGGCTCCGAGTTTATACTCAGCTGCATGGCTTATGGTTCACCGGATATTAACTTCACTTGGTACAAAGATGGCGTGAAGATTAACTTTAACGGGACTACTAGGTATGTACGATTGTTGATATATTTGATGCAGTAGTCAAATCGTTCACGAAATATAACAATTATTATTTAGAAGTAATTGAAATCTATTTTATCATATTTTAATGTCAAAAAACTAAATATTTTTGGATCATAAGGGATATTTGTAAATTATAATAAAGTGTTTAAATCGGGTATTTTTTTAATTAGTTAACAATGTTGACACATGTGTCGAGGTCACAAGCCACGACCTTGCTCCACTCTTCACTCGATGACCGCTTATGAAGTACTACAAATCAGGTCCCTCTACAGCCGGCAACCAGTTTCTATTTACGTCTATTATAACTTTCTTATGATAAGAAATGTCAATGACTCAGACTAGACAATTTACAATAGTTTCTAGGTTGTTAAATTTTATGTTTTAATATCATTATTCTGGACGACGTCTCCGGAGATCGTTTTCTCATTATTGTTATTTACGATGCAAAGTGACATTGTGAAAAACGGCTTTCGATTAGGCGTCAAACTTATAAAAAATACTTCATTCATATTTAAGTATCAAATAAACATTTCATTTAGAGACATATGGACGCGTACGGTAGCGGAAGACGCGTTGGGTAGACGGATGTCAGTTCTCGGGGTATCAGAAGCTCGGACCCTCGATAGTGGGCGTTGGTCTTGTTCCGCTGATGACGCGGGCAGGCGACGCTGCAGAGCTTTGCGGTTGTTGGTGCTACGTCCGCCTGATATACGTCTTGTACCCTCTGCTTTAACAGTCAATAAGGTAAGAGCCAAATTAAACCACATCAAAGAATAACATTTTAGGAATTCCAGCCATAAAGCTATTTCTCAATTGACAACTTTCGTATCGTCCAGGGTGATAACGTAAGCATAACATGCTTGGCTGGCGCTGGAAGAATACACGGTGCTCTAGGATTCAGCTGGGCAAGGGAGCGAACTCTTTTGAAACTGGCCCCTGGGAGAGAAGTCTGGGAAGACTTATATCCCGCTGGAAGTGTGTTAAAATTGTACAATGTTCAAGTGAGTGAAATTAAAATTACCGTTGTTCAGTAATGTTCTTTTTGTACAATACTTTTTTATTTGATTTCCAAAAGTTTTGATATCACTTCATACGTAGTTCGAGATATTGTTCATCCATACTTTTTAAAATCTACACAGAAATCTAGCGAGTTTCGGTGCCAAGTTTCATCAGTAGCGGGAACTAATTCGAAAGGTGTTACGATGTGGGCCCTTGGAGAGAAGGACGAAGCTTGTCACTCTGAAGCATCTCATGGTCTTCGCTGGCCGAAGACTGCGCCAGGGGCCCATGCTACTGCGTCGTGTCCTCCTGGACATACTGGAGAATCTACCAGGTACGATCAGGAACGAAATTTCTGACTTTTATTTAATAGTTACGTGTTTTAAAATGAAATGGTTCTCTCTAGGTTCTGTGAGCCGAAAACAACACAACATGGTGTGAAATGGATGCTTCCAGATTTTTCTGGTTGCGTAGCTGATTCATTAAGAGATATTTATGAGCAGGTACATTGAACATATTCTGCTATTGTCCGTGTTTTGTTGTGTGATAATTTCTTAATAACCCTTTATATTTCAGTTCACGCGTGTTTCCTACGGTTATTCTTGGTCAAACGTGTCAGATATCGCTCATCAATACGGCGCCATACTTCGTTCTTTACCAGCTCATCCGGGCGAAGGAGCGATACCGCTGCGTCATTCTCGGAATATGGTCCAATACTTACTCTCTGCAGCTGGTAGTCCAAGAGACAGAGTCGAGAGTACAGAACATTTATTAAAGATTTATGACACGCTGTTAAAACATCCTGATGCATTCCTGGATGAAGAGGTAAGTGATAAACAAATTATTCAAACACTAATGATCTTTCTTATAGATAAGCCTATAAGATGTACTTAAATTATCTCAAGCGCTAGCATCAGAAGGTTTTTAGGTACCATTTTCAAATTATACGATGTTATAGACCCGTAATCGGTATATAATAAGATAGCAAATCTAGCAATTATGTTTGATATTTTCTAAGAAATATTCTTGTATTTTCTCTCACCATAATTGACTCAATTATAACGCTACTGATACATTGTTCAACGACAGTTTAATCTCGTTTATGAGCTAAGGATATATTAAGACAAAAGGCACTAAGTAATGTCATTAAAATTTTATTATCTTTAGAAAATTTCCAGAATGTTCGTTTTCTTAATGTTAACGTAATTAAAGTATATACGAGTTGAAGCCATTCCCTTAATAAATGTTAATTACAAAGGGTTTATTATTTTTACCTGAGCTCTGAGAGATCTTAATACTGTTTTATTCATTATATTTTACTCAATGGAAATAATAAAAATCACCACCAACTAAACTTAATAAAAACTTGAAGAGCTTGTTTAAAGATTGTTTGATGTTGATTTTATATAGATGTGGTTTTGTCTTCCAAGTTTATGAGGAAAGTGATTGGTTAATTTGTTGTAGAAAATTTACGAGCTACAAAACGCAGTTGTCGAAACGGCTGGTATTAAAGATAATTTGGATATAATGAATCAAGAATTTACAGTACAAACTAAATTAGTAAGAGACGAAAATGCCGCCCACTTCAACATTGTACCGACATCTGGCCATGAATGGATACTCACGTCTGCCGGAGTGGAGTTAATGGCTCGGGCTGGCAACGCTTCGGTGGTGTTGGTGCAGTATAATGATTTAACTTCCAGACTACCTTCTCTGAGAAGATCGATAGAGCTTAAGTAAGTTACCAGAAACATCTCTAATTTTTGATTAAGTATACACTACATAATGCTTTTGTTTATTACCAAGAATAGATTGACAGTCTGACTTTTAAACTAAACTAAATCAAAAGTTAACATCAGGAATATTTACATTGTTATGGAACATTTACTTCAATCTATTAAAAGGGACAAGAGACCATTATCTTTGTTTATTCTAAGTACTTCTTAACATTTGCAAAGTTATTTTGAAAAGTACTTCAATCTAACTCCTTAAGACGGGTTAGGAAGGAACGTTGTCTTTGCTGTCAATAGAGTGCAAATTAAAAAAGAAAAAGAGAATTTGGTCATGTTTAAGATTTTTTGTAAACCTTAATAATGTTTCTGAGAATTTTTAGTCACAAATATTTTAACTCTGTAACGTATAATACAGTTTTTTTTTACAATAAATCTTTTAGGAGTATTAAAAAAGGTCATTTAGAAAATCGAACCTCTTTTCTTGATTAACGTTCTAGTGTGTATGTAACCGATGTTCCAGCCGCTCATTTTCAAGAAATGGACGTGAACTGGAATATATTCCGGCGTCACAGCAAATACAAGTGTCCGCTTACGGCGGGGGCGTGGACCAATCTTTGCAGCACTCGGTTTCTCTACTATTTACACATTCCAAGAACTATAGTGCTATAGGTAAGAAACAAGTGACTACACAAACATGTATCCCGTAATCAAATTGAATCTTAATTAGAAATTTTATTTACCAATGTCACTGGCGGGCTACATCTTTTATTCTCTAAGGATTTCTTTTGGAAAGTTTTATTGTTTTAATTGATACAGTCTTCTTTAGATTGGCCTTTAACAATTTCACATTTTTATTAAATTCAACTTTTCCTTACCGCTTTATGTTACATATTAGTTTTTTTTACTGTCATCATTTTGTTTTTTTTCCTTTACCGTAACATTTGCGTCTTCAACTTCTATTATCGTCCATGCTTTATAATTTACTTTCTTTTTAAATATATTCACACAGCATCAAAACTGGCGTGTGGTTTACGAACGCCATCAGAACCTCGAGCATGGAATATCAAGGCGTGCGAAGTTCGTATACCAGAATCTACCTTCGTGTCGTGTCGATGCCGAAGTTTCGGTACCTTTGCCCTCTTCACTATAGCCAGATCTAAATTGGTGAGTTACTGAATAACATTCAGAAATAATTTAATTAGGAATTGTACAAAGATCTCTATGGTAAAAAATTTTTACCATAAACATCTTCTTGATACCATTTCTAGATGTGAGATGTTAGCTCACCAAACTACACAACTTTCTTGAGTCTTGTCAAGTTTAAAGACACAGCAGGTCGTTTAATTGTAATATTCGATTTACCTCTTAAAAGCAAGCATAACATATGGGGAGCTGAAGTATGGGTCCTTAAATAAATATGTGTTTTTACCAGACTGACGTAGAAAAGGATCTACGCGGGGTTGTCAAAGTGACAGTTGGTCTTGGCGGCGCGATGTGCTTGACCGCGGCGGCTCTGCAGCTTCTAGCACTGGTGCCTGGCAGGAAGCCTCGGCTGCCCGTGCTGCTGAAGGCCGCCACAGCAGGCACGCACTCCGCTGCAATGCTAACGTTGTTGGAGTGTGATACTAGACAGGTGAGAAGACTGTTTCTGGAACTGACGTTATTGGATTTTTTTGGAGTAAGCAGTATTAAGAATAAATTAAAAATTACCTCCTAAAGAAATTTAATATTGCTACATCTATATCATATATGTTGAGGTCAAAAAGTAAATTTAAAAAAATGCCAAAAGGAGGAGGCGTGTCCGGGTGCGCTCGGCTGGGTATGTGCAGCGTGTTGGTGCGCCGGCTGTGCTGCGCTGTGTGCTCAGCCGCTCATGCTGCAGGCGGAGCTGGCTGGCAGGGGTCAACGCGCACCCTCCGTTGGCCTGGTCGCAGGTAAATTATAAACAACATCGTCAAAAGCTCTCAGAGTCGATTAAGAGTCAATAAAGTTTGAAGTAAAATCAAAACAACGGGAATCAAGTTTGTATCATGATAATGTTGTATTAATATTTTGAAGTGCAGTTAACTTACATACTTTATTAAATATGCACCAATAAACATTGTCAAGTATGAAAGACCTTGATGAAATTTGTGTCAATATGTTACCACTATCGGAATTGTATGAGCCGCATACATTACCATACATTTTACGACTGGTTCTCGTGCCATATAGCCAATTTTATTACAAGTTATTTGTGAAGGTGAATTTTATTTTGATTTTTTATTTATACATTAATAATAAATGATAAATAATTTTAAGGTCTGTTTTCACTGTTCATTCCGACGCTTGAAGAGATTATAATTACAGTTTTTTTTTTCAACTAGGGAAGATTTTCTATCTAATTGCCAGCTGGATATTTTTATAATTTTAGTACCTATTTCTGTATATTGTTCGTTTGATGAAAGTGGAATAGAATAGTAAAATAGACCTTTGTTGTCAGGTGTATGTACTCTGGCGTGGCTGACAGCGAGGCTGTGGGGCGGCGCGCCGCTGCAAATAGGCTCGGCAGCTCAGGTTGTGTGCGCGGCGGGCTGCATACTGCTGGCATTGCTGTGTTTAACTTTAGCCATATGTGTGTCGTTACGATTGAGGACTATAACACATAAAATACCAGCGGAACGGAGAACATATCTTAAAGATCGGTTAGTTATTATTTTTTACTAATCTCATCATCATCAGCTCACTATACGTCCCCACTGAGAGGCTTGGAGCCTACCCTATTATTAGGGGTGACCAGTATTGGGTTTTACTAGTCGAGTAAGTACATTTTATTACGTTTATTGGTCTTGTGAGTGAAATTTCAAATGATTTTTATATAGTCGACGCGTGGTGCGTCATACTCTGGCATTGCTGTTCACAACGTCGGCTGCGCAGGCGACGGGCGTGCTTTACGTGCAGCCTGGTACACACCACATTGCGCAGGTCGCCGCCTTCTCTGCTGCGGTACTCGCAAACGTAAGTCTAAATTGTATAATCCTATCATCTCTCTGTTCTTACCCCACTCTGTTTGGTTCCGACACGCCAAGTTTCTCTTCCAGATCGTAATTTTAGTCGCAACTCCCTTCTCAACCATGTCCTTCCACGCTATTGTATAAATATTAATAATTAGAAATTAATTTAGAAACGGTTACTTAATAACCGAGTTAGTAGTCGGTGCCGATAGTGGACTGTGTAAATTTTATGACTGAACAAATTAAAGAACGATTGAATGAATTAAGAGATGGATGGTGGATAAGCAATTTAATTAAATTTGATTACGTACATTGTCTAATTCAATACTCTCAAGCAATGCAAAGCTTGGTTTTAGCTAACTAGTCTTTTGCATTACTGAATTATTACGTTTCAACTTATTGCCAGGATTCAGAAGAATTTTAATGTTAAATATAGTAAGGCGTACTGGCGTGAAGTATAGCAGCGAATACGCGTCTGACATTCTAATGGCATTCTCAGTGTGGATAAAATCAATATCCCGTTTGTGAAGTGTTGCCCCGAGTTCCATGTTAAATGATTTTACTGAACGAGCCGCGAGTTGTTTACTAAGCCATTTAATGACCTGTTTCTTAACTATTGTTCACGCAGTATTTGTATATTTTAGTTTGTTTTTAGGAAGGAATGTTCATACAAATTTCATATTTTAATGAATAAAGCAAGAGATTGATTTAAAGTTTAAGTTCACTTTAGTTGAGTTCGTAACAAAAGAATTAGTTTCACTTTTTAATAAATAATTCATTATTTTTAAAAGGATTACAATATATTACTAATGTTTACAGGAATTAACAGTAATGCCATTTACATTTCGATTTCTACTGCGAGCACTCAACTTGTTATTGTCTATGTTTATTAGCAAAAACTAATACACGATTTTAAACACAATTCGAATGTGTAAACACAGTACACGGTAAGGATGTTATGTTGAAATTAGTTACTAATGTTAACAGTATGTTTATTTGGTACCATAGGGTGTGGCCATGCTGGTGTGCTACGTGATCCACGACGACGAGTGCCTGCAGTCTGCCAAGCGAGTGTTGTCGTTGCCCTCGCACCGCGACTGGGAGGACTCGCCCGCCGGTGACACTTCGCTTAGTTGTCAGTAATCTTTTTCAATTTGATAGCATATTGATATGATCAGAGCCACTGACTCGATTGCTAGTGGAAATTAACTAGGAATAAATTATAACAGAATAAAACATGTTCAATACGACACTAACAGAAGCGGCTTCTCGTGTGTCGGTATTTATTGATTATTTAGTTATATATGTATTTCATTATTGTGGCTCTGTTGTCTTTATCGCCGCTTAATGTTTAAAATCATTTGAATAACCTGCATTAATTGAGGAGGAGACTAACTTTGATAAAAAACGACATTTCAACTATTTTTATTATAAATTATTAGCAGTCTTTTGTTAATGTAGTAGTATTTCTTTAACCACTCGAAATAAGTTCTAAGCTTGTGCTAGAATTTGGTTCACGACAAACGAATAACGGGATTCGAACTCTCGACGACGTAATCGTAAATCCTTTTCTGAAACATTAGGCTATTGGCGCTTAGCTAAAATTGTCTTTTGATTTTTTTTTACACCTATTCAAAAAGATGAAGTTAGTATGTGTTTAAATATTAAATAATAAAAACAATTGTAGTGTATATAAAGCAAGGCGGCGAAGTGGAGAGCCGTGGCGGGGTCGGTATCCTGGAGTCGTCGTCGTCACCAGTGTCCCCCGTCGCGTCCTACTGGCGCGCGCCCGGCCTGGAGAGTCCAGCGGGAATGCATAGGTAATATATTAAAGGTAAAAATGTTTGTACACAGGATTTATTCTTTAGCCCGGTGTTGGGCCTTCTCTAACAAACATCATTCTTCAATCATCGAATACTAATCGCATGGATGTCGAATAGTGGACACTAACAATGTAAAACATTTAAACTATATTGTCATTCGTCATAACCAGTCTTTGTCTGTCCACTGCTGGACTTGCCTTACTCAATGCCTTCCACAGTATACGGTCCAACTTCCGCATCCAACTTCCGCATAATATGTTTTGCCGTGTCGTATCTGTTGTCTGGTTACAATTTCAGCTATAGCTTAAGAATACAAAACTGCCTGCATAAAATGGTCTCTGTTATATGATATTTTAAAGAAACTTAAAATGATTTAGTTTCATTCACCGTCTTTTGTTTTTTAGTATAAAAATTGATATGAGTTTCATTTACAGACGGCAATCTACACCGGACAGCCGAGCAGACATAGTGCGTTGTGTTGAATTCAAAGACTCAATACTAACACCGCATCGCTACGAATCCAGGCATATAACCACGACGCATGCGGTCTGCGATCTCATTCCGCAATCACCACCGCAGAGGGACTACATAGCGCGGGTTTGTCTAGAACTAGGCGTTGTCAACAGTCCACCACCGAGAGAATCTCCTGTCCCACTACTCGCCTGTTCCGTAGACTTCGAACCGTATGAAAAAAGATTCGATACTTCAAAAGAATCTTGCTCCATATGCGTACAATCCAATCCGGATGTTTCTAGAATACCGTCACCACCGATTAAGAGCTGTTTAAAAAAGAATAAAAATCAAGAATTCACTTCTAGCATATCACTGCCGTCCATGGACGTGGCGAGTGAGGAGCCCAAAGTGAAATCAGACATCGACCAAGTTAATAAACAATGGAACATCGCGTACGATTCACCGGAAACGAATAAAATGTTAAGTAAAATATCAAATGATTTAGATTTTTTATTAAACAGGACACAACTGACCGCCGACATGAATGATCGTATAGAGAAAGCCCCGACTTAGAACTTTAAGCTCTATGTTATTTAAGTGATAACTGATATTAAAATGGAAACAGGGGTCATTTAGCTAAACACAAGTTTTAAAACAATTCTGTAAATATTCTTTTTTTTATCTTTAATATAGCTGTTAGAGTTTTAAACTTTGACGTTAAACGAGGCAATTAGTTGATACTCATAACGTGGTTAATTTTGTTTAAGTTACGTTCAAATTTCAAGCATTTTAATTCCATGAAACATGTTCGTTAGTGTTTGAATTTTGAATACGTGATTTCTTTAGTTAAGAAATAATCGATACGGTTTCCAGGAATTGTTGATCGAATGAAAACACACTAGAATCTAGTCTAGAATGATGTAAGGCGATCATAGCGCCCTCAACATAAAGTTTTATGTTCTTGATTAACCTATAAACGACTCTACATCACGCGGCGTGATTTGATTTCTTTTTAATCTTTTACCATACATACAATCATGCTTTTTAATATGTTTTAATTATTATAAATTAGATGAAAACTGTAATTCGTATCGATTTTTAAAATAGTCATACAATTAGTTGCAATAATAGGCATATATTTTTAGCTATAAATCCTAAGTACTTAATTGTGATTTTTTTTAAGTGATTTTAATAGTTTTTTGTGTTACTATAATTTCGTATTACGTGCAGTATTCGTCTTTTCAAATATCCCGGCGGTTCAAGGCATTGTGCGATGGGCAGAGCTCTCCCCCCGCGTCCCTACGTGTTGTGCGCAGCGACCCATCTGGTGTTTCCGAGTCGTCATGTATCACAATCTCAATACTATTTTTTTTTAATGATTAAATCCAACATTTTATCTTCTTTTACCATTTATTATTCTTTTAATATGCCCATTACATAACTTATTTTACTTTCTAAATCTCCTTTATCATCTCTTGAACGCCCGTTTCTTTGCGTTCACGTAATATTACAGAAAACCTTTGCATTTACAATCCGTCGATTTAAAATGATAAAACACGTACAACTGCCGTTAAACGTATTATCTTGTTTTGTTTAACTCTGAGATATATTGTGCAGTAAATGAGCTTTGAAGAAGCATTGTAGAGAAACAAAAACGCGTCTGAGTTTTATCCGAGAGAGATAGAAAAGAAAGAATGAAAGAGGGAGACGACTGTATGTTTCGTGTGTTCGTCTGTCACAGATTAAATATGTAAATGTTATTAATTGAAACATATGGTGAAGATTAATTTAGATTTTTAACATCACATCATTTCATTAATATCTAGTCAATGTTATCATTGTTTAAAGTACATAGTACAAATGTCTATTGAAAAATGGTATTAATATAAGTTAATTTTAGTGAAAGAAAAAGACCATTTATCATTTAAATTGTTAATTAAAACACAGTATTATGTTTTCATTTAAATGTAAATATCATTTTTTTAATTGCATTATTAGCACATTTTTGTTAATTCACTAATATTTCTTGTGACCGTTCCTGGTAAGCTTGAAGAAGCTTGTGTTAGGAATGGTGGGATACGAACCCACGACCGCTAGATTGGTCCGTACACTTAACCGTTGGGCTATTGGCGCTTTGTTTTTTCAATTTTTAGTTTGTTTTTTTTTTCTTTAAGGGATTCGAATATCATTAAAGGTAAAAAATTTCTTAATGCAACATTAAACAAAAATAAAATCAGTACTTTTGATTTTTTTTAAATATCAGTAGATTTTTGTTAATTTACTAATATTTCTTGTAACCGTTCCTGGTAAGCTTGACAAAACTTGTAGGATATGGTCCACGACATTAGTCGAATGGTGGCATTCGAACCCACGACTGTTAGATCGGTAGTCCGTATCTATAACCAATAGGCTATTGGCGATTTAAATAAATATCCTACATGTTTCCAATCATTTTATTTTACAATTTAAATCATTGAGCGAGTTGATTAAAAATAGAAACCTAACCGTAAAACTATCGATTACTACATTATTTTACTGTAACGTGAACTTTTAATTAATGTGAAGTGAAAAACATATAAATTGATCCAACAGATAAAAAAAGTATTTTGGACCATAATAAAAAAAAAACTGTAAATACTAAATACTGTAGATATTGTATAAGGTCGATATGTGCGAATTGTAATTTATGTTAAAATGAATACCATATATTTTTGTTTATAAATAAATTTTTTACCATTTAAATTTCGTTTTATTTACTTTTCCCTGCTGTGGATCGGCACAGTACTCTTCCATACATCAACCGTTATATCTGTACTTACACCCATCTTACGCGCATCTTTCACACAATCCATCCACACCATCTCAACACCTTTATGTGCTCATTATCTCTTTGCATAACACGTCCATAACACTATAACCTTTTACTTCTCAATTTTTCTATCACTCGCGCTACTTTCATACTTCCTGTAATATATAAATTAAATTTTATCCCTTATCACAGCACACATCTGCATACGCATGTTAGCTATATTCAATCTCATCCGAAACTTTGGTGGCCCAACAGTTACATTCAATACGTCACGGTCAATGCCACCATCGTATTGGAGTGGAACGACGTACCTAAAATCGAGACACATACTAAAGTACATTTCTTACATATCTCACACAATCCATCCACACATTCAGTTCTCCATTACCTTTATAGCTCACGTTCAATCTCATCACCTTGTTTATGTAAAGCACAACTATATTATACGATATAGTATTATCAAGCAGTTTGTTGATTTGCCAATTTTTTCCATCGCACATTGTGCCAAGCGATGGTTACGCGCGTTTCTTTACGCTGAAAGCAATAAAGTGCGGAAAGATACATAAAAAGCTTTACGGCATCATTTATTATTTAGTAACGACATTATTTCAACGGCATATAAATCTAGAGGAAAATCTCTTATGAGTAAATATAATACGAACAAAGATTTACAATCTTGAGTGCATATGAAATATTTTAATATACCGCATTATGTATAACGCGTTTGAATACACATTTAGACTGAGGTTTTGTTACATTAAGCTACTAAATTACGACTGCTGTATTCATTATACTACTTATAAAACGGCTTAACTCACGTGTAAATCGGTATCGACTAGTTTCGAGCCCATCGGGGGCTCTTCTTCAGGGTGAGTGAGTAGCGCGTTCGCGGCCCGTCGCTCACTGAGTGATCTCACTCACCCTGAAGATGAGCCCCCGATGGGCTCGAAACTAGTCGGTACCGACACCAATTTACACGTGAGTTAAGTCGTTTTATAAGTAGTATAGTGAAATGTCTCACGAAAGTTTTAATAGTTTAATTGTTTAATTTATCGAATACAAAACTATTATTAGAACAAATCGATGAATGCCTTATATAAAGTCACATCTGTAAGCCATTATATAACACTAGTACATTCTATATTCTTAAAAGTTATTGGGTCTGTGCTATTAGTCTTTGACTAGTGGACGAGGTTACTTTTGGCGCGGCTTTTTGACAGACAGAGTGACAAGATCACGCTTGTTGTTCGTTATTTTGTGATTTTTGTAAAAATTATAATAAACATGTATTGAAATGTCAATCTATCGTCCTAATACAAATAGAGAATTATACAATTAAATCTTATATCAAAATACAGCTTTTAAATAGGTTTCTTGAGTGTGTTAATTGTCTACTAAGGGATCTCCTTAGTGTATCTGCGTATTATTTAAAAGACTATGTTTATGACAAGTAATTATTCTACGCATTTGTTCCGACTCGGGGCAGGTGGTTGACACGTCCTTCACCATTTTGTAACAAGAAAACTTCGTGATAATCGGTTTAAATACCGAACAAATAATGCGGGCGATTTGAATATTAAGGCTCGTCACACTGTCAGTATTATACTTGACTTCTTAACGTCGTTTAAGTCTTGAATAATTTCCTGACTTTATTATAAGAGAAGGGGACAAACGAGCGGCCGTATCACAAAGGTGAACATCGTTGCCCAATCATCTGCAGTACTAGAGGTAACACAGATGCGTTGCCTTTGAGAAATAGGTAAAGATTTTTTTTTAATTAAATATTATTCGTAAATAAACAATGCGAAGACAATACCGCAGATTTATAAAGCAGTATAATAAAATATATTCCGCGAATAAATTAGTTTGGCGCAATAAATAAAGGCGACGCCATTTAATGTGGACGACAACTAAATTGTCTTTATTGTTTTGAATCCTTACAACCTTAAGTTTTCTACTCGCACTATGCCAATATTGCCATTTATTTTTCTTAAAAAAACAGTTAACTATAGTCGAATTCAATGGAAATGAGAATCTACACAAGTCACGCTAACACACGATTATTATCTATGGATTTATTTTTAAAAAAATTCGGTCTTTAAATTTACGATATAAAACAGTGGTCGTCAAACCGCGGCCCGCTGATAAATATTTCTGCGGCCCGCGAACCCTTTTTTAGAAACCACGAATATTTTCAATAAACTTATAAAAGAAGATTTTCTGTTGCTTCAAAATTAAAAATATAGTTCTAAAATAACTTACATCCACGAGGGAAACGCGTTATAATAGCTAGTAAGAAAATTAAATTGATTGGTTGTGTCAACTATTCAGTGCAAGAGTTGTATAGAAAAGTGTCATGACTGATATAACCAGATCTACTTTTAGTAAATTTACAGCATCATCATTAGCCATTGTCTTCGCACAGCTGGGCATAGGCCTTCTCCGATGCCTTCCTCAGTATTACAGCATTACAAAAGATAACATTGTTTAGATAGGTTGGTATAAGTTTAGCTAAAATTTCACTTTTCCAATGAATACGTCTAGTAAATTATATTTTGGTGTCTCGGTAAAAAATAAACAAATGAAAATCGTTCTGATATCCACTCAGGATTATTATGATTTTCAAAACTCTGTCTTAAGTTAACCAACTTAGCTTAAAGCTGGCTGGTTAGCCACGTTAAGCTTCAAGGATTTAGAGCTTAAAGTTGAGTACGTATATTTTTTTAAAAGTTTATAACTAGTTCGTAATTGAGCCGGGCGCTGTTGAATCAAAATGCCTCTGGCGTTTTATTTCTTACGGGAAATGAGATCCGAGGAAACAAGACATTGACTTTAGAGTTTTCAAATGTTCTTTTAATAAATAAAATATTATATATTATAAACTTATTCTTCTTCATTGGGTGTAGTAAAGAAAAAAAAACGTATGTGTAAAAAGAGAAATAAAAAAAACCTTAACAATGCATCCAGGAAGACAGTACTGGCCACAAAATATGCAAAGAAAAAGTGTACGTATGTTGGAAAGAAAGAAATGTTATGTTCGACGCAGCGACTTGTGTGTTCAGGGTGGAAACATAATGAATACCAGAATAACATTTATGTTTGAACGCTATAAACGGATTATTAAAATATATATAAAAGCAGAACCATCCACAGTATCGTGTACAAATAGATTTAATACACTCAAGATCGGGCCGACGTCTGATTAATTCTCCAAATTTATAAATACATTGCTGCAAATCGCAATAAACGGTCCCAAGAGTAAACAACTGCTATTTAATGAGTCACGTACATGCTGCTTAAGGAAATGTGAACTAATTTTCTTCAAAATATAATATAATCTATTAAACTACTTCATAATGGCCAGTATTCTTGCCATTTCTTAGCGTAAATAATTTGACTACAAAAACTACAAATTTAAAATGTGTTTTTGTTTTTAATTTCAAAATTTATTAGTTCCGTTTTTGAAATTTAAAGTATTTGTAAGAGCTATTCTTAATGGCAATTAGTATCTGTTTGCATTATTTCCTATTACAAACATTAAGGCGCTTTCGACATAAAACATTTTCACCGCAACGCAAGGATATATGCAACAAAATCCGCCCAAGATCGTCCTTGACAATTACCATTAACGTTGTTTCATTTGAATATTGCTTTAGAATGGTGAATACAGTATTGTACTAGAGAGCAACTGTTGTCTGTTAATATTGTAGACCTGTCTCTGTCTCTGACTTGACGTGGGTCGTAATGACCTTGCATCGTTTAGGCTGTCGAGGACAAGCGTAATATTTTCTACAATTGTACTCTTACAAGTCACAATTAACGGAGGAAATGTACTGAATTGTAATGCTTTTATCTTTAACTTTTAGTCTTTAGTCAGCAGTTATTCGGTCTTTATGTGTTCTGTATATTTTTAGGTATACAATAGATAATTACCTAAACTACCATACTTCCTCTCAGAAGCTCAGAACCTTCCAACGTCAGGCGTGACTAGCACAAAGTCAATCACGCTGACTCAGTACTGCTTTTTTATTTACTTGGCAGGTATATTAGCATCACGATGTTGTTCTTAACTATATGAATCGATAAATAATAAAGAAGATTGACACCGCCAAATAAAGATTGTCTGGGCCTCCGTTATCGGAGAAATATTATGCTTTTATTATTAAAAGTCTTCATTTAAATCGATGCGGTGCTATCTCGATCAATACTGGTCTTGGAGCTCTCTTAGATCTGCAATTTCGTTTGTCCAGCAATACCTGGGACGACCAACTGAGCGTCGACCACTTGGCCGGCTCTAGTACAAAGTTTCGGGTCTGTGACTTTGCCATCGACACAAAAAAAACACAAAAGTAAAAAAAATAATGATAATAATGAAAATACGTTTTTTTATTCGGTCTAAAATATACAGTTCCTTGATATCCAATACGCTCAAAGTAATACTAAAGAGTATGCAATTTATCAAAGCCTTCTCTAGTAATAGAAACAAATAGTACTTTGTTTCTGAGAAATGTTTGGCAATAACGGCTGTCCCGGATAAACTGTTATGTTCATATAAATTGAGCGAAATGTGAACCGATTGATCATACTACAGTTGTTTGAAGGAATAATGAACTATTTGAATGATAAATTAAATCTTACAAAGTTATGTTTATCATACTTAGAGGGAAATATTTATAAGACAATAAGCCAGTCTCTAACTGTAGTTATAAACGACTCTGTGTGCAGAAGTTGCCAAGTCAATATTTCATTAAAAGCGCCTTTTGAAAAAAAATAGACAAAATACGCATCTAAAAGATTTAGTCATTAAAGTGAAATTCATTAGGCCTTTTACACACCTTTAGTTTTAACTGCGCAGTTTAAAACTATCAGTATAACTGTACAGATGAACCGGTACGTATGTAGGCATCAGGGTAACAGAAGTATTATATCGGAACCAAAATCGGTAACGAAAGTGCGAATTGAATCGGAAGTGTTTACCTTGCGCAATCGGAATCGAACCTCTTCACCCCGACAGTATCCACTTTCTGTGAATTGCATTATACTACTTATAATAATAAGTCACGTGTAAAACGGTGTCAGTACCGACTAGTTTCGAGCCCATCGGGGGCTGCTCACTGCAGTGAGCGACGGGCCGCGAACTTGCTATAGTACCAATCTCACTCATCCTAAAGGATAGCCCACGATAGGTTCCAAACTACCATGGTACCGCCACCGATTTACACGTGAGTTAAGCCGTTTTTTATAAATAGTATTGTGAAATGTCTCATAAGAGTTTTAATAATTGAATTGCATCATGTCAATTAAAGATAGATTATGTATTTGTAAATATGGCCGCTAGCCTCTTTGTCACATTTTCACAAACAACAATTTTTATACTTCCATTTTTTTGCAAAATAAAAATCAGTTGTTTTTCGCGCTCCGAAAAATCTTTTTCAACGAACATTGAAAAGTTTTCAGAGGAAGTTCAACGAATCTGTGAATATTGGATTTCGTGACTGAGATAGTGATGGGGCCAATTTACCTCCAGTTTGACTTTTGTCTTTTGGATTGACTTACACAAAAAAGGGTTCAGAATTCAACTGACCTTTAAAAAGTGTTCACCTTTGATTTATTTGTTTTAAATTGTCATTATTAGTGCCTTTGCTTGTCACTTCAAAGTAACATTGTTTGCATTGCATCACCGCGGACAATTCCAGATATAAACAAAACTCTTTGTATTTTTACCCTCGCTTTTAATGCTTATATTAATTTCTTATTAAAGTCGTGTTTGTATAACAATAAATAATAAAAAGGATGAAGATTTTTACACGGTGAAGCGAGGCGACAAGGAGAAATATGTATTCAAATTAATTTGTTTGTTTCCTGAACTATGCACATATGATATTTGAAAATGTTTCTTTGTAATCCACCATCGAACATTATAAGATCATGAAGCGCCAACAGCCTAACGGTTAAGGGTACGGATTTCCGATCACATGGTCGAGAGTTCGAATCCCGCAATTTGACTATTGTGAACCAATTCCTAGTAAATGCTTAGAGCTTAGTTGGAGTGGTAAAAGAAATATTGATAAATTAACAAAAATCTAGCAGATTTACAAAAAAAAAATCAACCTTCTCATTCTCGTAAAAAAACAGAGTTAATATCACATTACAAAGTATAGCAAGTTAAACTAGTAAAGCCAATAAATAGCTTAATTATACTTATTACAATTAAAAATAAGAAATTTTAGATTCATAGATAATATAATAGATTGATATTTCTTAGGAGGTAACTTCAAAACGGCTTCGAATGTAATATGTCATAGAGTTAGATTAGTGTCTGGCACAGGCTAATTGTGAAGTTGTTTTTTTTAGTTCACAGCGTGAAGTCGCGTTCAAAAGCCACTTTTACATAAAGCGAAAGTTTATACGTAAATCTAAATAACTAAAACTGGACGGTTACAGCGTCTTCAATGCCAAATAGCTTTTGGCTTTGCTACGCACGCTTCTAAAAGATTTGCATGAACTTTTCATATTATAAACTGTATTCAAATGGGAGTATTGAGGTTTATGAAACCAAGTTATTTTTATAAAATGAAACAGGTAATTTATTTCTTTTTTACAAAAGATAATCGTAGCGTTGTTAACAGAAGCGATAAACACTTAAATGAACCCTAGGTCTCAGGGTTCGATCCCCAGCATAGACCAATGAGTTTTATAATTTGCGAATTATATATGTAGGTATATTTCGAAATTATAGCGGTGAAGGAACATGAATTATATGTGTGAAGTCAACCCACACTGGGCCAGCGTGTAGGTAGGCTCTGAGCCCCTCAGTAGCGACGTATAGTGAGCTGATGATGATATGTATATTTTGAATGTCTAACGGTGAAGGATATCATCGTGATGCCTGCACTAATCTGTGAAGAAATTCTATGATATGTGTGAAGTCAACTCGCACTAGGCCAGCGTTGACTATGGCCGAGTCACGAGTAAAAGAAGGTGGGATGACTACATTTCGACGAATACGTTCGCTACAATACCCATTTAATATTAACTAGGTCTATAACAAATAAAACTTAAGCAAATATTCAACATCTATTAAAAGTTCGTAATTTAGCTATTCTATAGCGCGGCCCGAGCGCGCCCGTTTCAATTCCTAACTAGAAAACTTTTCATTGACTTTATTAAAATTGTTTTCGGTAGATTCCACACGTCGCTGCGAACAAATTATCATAAGTAAATGTTGCCACATTGTTTGAAAAGTATTCCGATATGTAAATTTCATATGAAAATTTGATTGAAATAACTTTTGATCATATGATATGTTTAATTAAGTTATACATATAGCATTTGAAGATTTACCCTCTATTTATACTTTCTAGTACAACCTACCACACATCTATAATATACTGGACAGGCTATAAGCTGATATTTCCAAATTAGTGCGACTTAGGATCTTGCAAGAACGGAGCGTACTTCTTTCTCAAAGGCGTTTGTGACTCCTCTGGTCCACGGGCGTCGATGATCACCTCGTGACCTCGCCGCTCGTTTGTCCCCTTTTCTTTTAAAAAAGCCATATTAATTTATACTTATTTGATTTTTCGTAGCAGTGACGAGTATTGGAACTCATAATTAAAATAGAATTAAGTTTATTAGTTATTAGTAGTTAAGTAAGTGTTTTATTAAGTTTTTTAGTTAGAAAGAAGCGTAGCTATCATGTCCAAGCAACATCCTGTAGAGCGGTGTCTACAGGATGTTGTCATGTCACAAGTCAGATGTCAGTGAGACCACTGACTTCAGACTTGAACATGAAATCGACACAAAAAAATCTTTAAAAACATGGAAGATGACACTTAGATATTATTTCAATATTGGTTTAAAAAACCAATAAACTCTAGACGTGTGCGAAAGGGCTGTCAGTGTAAACAAATGACGAAGTAATTATTTTGACGTAAGTTTTATAATATTCATTTATATTTACGTTTATCTCACAAGAAATATGCAAACGACAACATTCACATTTCACGAAATTGCACGCGTATTCTTAGCGGCAAGATCTCGGGCTCGACTGTAATTAACTCGCCTCGGCAGCCGCGGGAGTTGTTTCAATTAGGGAACGTTACTCCTGCGGCACACTGCCGACCTTATGCATCTCAATTATATGAAAATTACAACATTATCTCACAATTTAATTGTTATTCATTTGTTTTTTTAATTAGTCATTACGTGCAAAAAACAGTACTGACGTTTTATGTCCCTAACAGGCGTAGAATGAGTTATCGAAAATCTCATTGGTTAGCAATCCTATCGTCATGATAAAACGTTATTTTGAATCCGTGCAACACTTAGAAAAAATTAGGACCATTTAAGAAAATATCTAGTGAGTTTTTTTAAAGTATTTTTTTGTACGATGTTGTACATTGTTGTGTATGTATGCGTATTGGGTATGCGTGTATAGGAACGGCTGCTGCGCCTGCCGTTATTAGGACGTTAATGTCAATCAACCAGTCTGCACTAAGCTCGCTGTCGTACCATTACTCCCTATACTCAACTACATGTAGTGATATCATTTTTGAGTTTTAATTTTCATAGCGTGTTTTATAGCGCAAGTAGCGACATCTTACGTTTGAATGTGATAACATTAAAATAACAGTTAGTAGGCATGACACGCAATGAGTGTTCCGATTTGTTTATATTATTTGGCAAACCCTCGTAATGTGAATTTGTTCGAAAGTTTTGTTCCTTGTTCCGTTTTGAAGGGCCTGCGCGTATTCAGTACGTGTCTTGAGTTGAAATGAATTCGCATCTACAGGACTTTGGCATGTCAATTAAAATGTAAAAGTCATGTGCTCCAAAGGTTAATCATTTTTAAAGATTCATATAATTTAATTGAAAGGATGTTCAATTGATTACTTTCGTTATAATTTAATGGTTTGCGCGATTCAAGACTGAGTCTTATCTTTCTTTCAAAATTCATGCTGAAACCTTCAGTCGTTCTGGTATTACGTTTTTTTATAAGAGAAGAGGGCAAACGAGCGGCGTGATCACAAGAGCGATCATCGACGCCCATGGACACCTGCAGTACTAGAGGAACCACAGGTTATTTTATCCTAACGCAAGCTTTTAAGTTTACCTGGAATGGTAACAAAAAATTTTTGTAAATTGACAAATTATATCCTGATGTAAAAAAATAGCAAAAGTTCTCGATTGTGACTTGTCAAGAATATAAAAGCTTTTTATCACCGAAAGTATTTTTTTAATTCTTTTTAATAATTTTATAATGTATCAGGAACATATTAATCTTTCCTTTTCATATAACATTAATGCAGATGTTTGATATTAATTAAATACGTTTAAAACAAACGTAATTCTGTAATTAATTACTAAATGAGGTTACGGGTTTAAGTGGATTTAGGTATTATTCAATTGTTTTTTATATAAATGCAAACAAACAATTGTATCGCTATGTTGAGTTCTTGTTACATTTGTTACCGCAATAAAGCGGATGTCACGAGATCTGATGTAATTAGAGAAGCGTGTGAGCCTTATACAGGGTGTTTCATAATTGCTTTTCCCTGACATATCGTGTTATATTAATATTTTCATATATTTCATATAAAAGCGCCAATAGCATAATGGTTAAGGGTACGGATGTCCGATCACGTGATCGACAGTTTGAATCCCGCCATTCGACTATTGTCGTAACATAGCGCAAGTCTAGAGCTTAGTTGGAGCGCTAAAAGAAATATTAGTAACAAAAATCTGCTAATATTTTACAGAAAAAATGCATTACACTACCTGATCTCCATTATCTAGTTGTCAGGATGCGTTCAATTTCGGCAGGAAGTCTTTGGATACGAAAAGCGGAGGACCGCATACTGTGGAAGACATTGGGAAAGGCCTATCTCCAGAAATGAGCAGACAGGGGCTGATGATGACGATGTTCAATTTCTTCACCTATACGTGCAGGTTACATGACCATGTTTGTATTTAAGATTCTTAAATCGATAAGTACAGGAATCAAACCTGGATGGATTTCAGTCCTTAAGCGCTTAACAACTGTGCCACCGACCCCTACTAACACGTCCGTTATCAGTTAATTTACCAATCCATTGAATACGTGACGAATCATTTACGTAATGTTACGTATTTCTTAAATGACGTCGACATCGAGACGATGTTTTCTACCATTTATTTAATAGTAGACAGTCGGACATTTAACAAAGTACGGTCTTCTGATGACGTCACATTTCAGGTGCTATAAGGCAAAATTCTGAGGCAGCAATAACTATCGCCTTTAGAAATTCACGTCACAAAAAGGAAATGCCCTTTACTTATATATTTTATGAGAATATTTTTTCCACTACTAAATATTTTCCTTACTATATATATTTTTTTGTCGGTCCATCTGGAGGGAGGACGACTCACATTCCCGGTCCCCAACCGTGGCCTTTGTTGGATGCGGAAGGCAGCGACCGAATACTGTGGAAGGCATTGGGAAAGGCCTATGTTCAACAGTGGGCAGACAAGGGCTGTTGATGATGATGATGATCATGATATATTTTTAGCAACGAAGACTTTAAATAATAAATCATTTTTTTTATTTATAAGGAATGTATTAAACTTATTATAATGAAAGGTGGTTTCGATACGTTGAAAGAAGATTATCTAAAGAAATTTTGTTAGGATTGAATGACGAGACCCCTCAGTCGAACGTATACCTTTGAGAATGATGACTTAAGAAGGGCGGGATTAAGAGCACCCAAAAAGACGTGTTTGTACTGACGTCATCATTATAGCAGCCACGCGTCACCGACTGCTGGGCGTAGGCCTTCGTCAAAGATCGCCAATGATCAGTTCTCGGCCGCCTTCAACCAAGATACTCCTGCACACTTGATCATTGCTGTGCCAGGACCGAACTAAATGGTCCGTGGTCTCTGCCTACCCCTGTCGGCTACAGTATGAGGTATCTTAATATTATTAGAATTCGCAGTTCGTTGAATATTGAATATCCTGGTAAGTATTTCCGGAATAAAATATTACTCATGCGTTTATTCGCTGGCGTATGTTGGTAAAAGAAACATAAATTCCGTTACAGCGTAATTGATTATGACAAATGATGGATAGCGCTTTGACATTTAAATCTATAAATCTGGCAGAGAGGATTGAAAACGTTTTGTTTTGTAATTTAAAAAGTTAAAAAAGCGGCATAGAAATGGACAGTTCAGTTCAGCGTAGAGACTTAACTATCTAGTCTACCAGGGTTTAATTTATAAATTTCGTACAAAAATTATATATGTTACGTATTAGAATTTGTTTATATTCATCTGTTAGAAAGTATTGAGTAAGGAATGAATCTTTATGCGAAGAAACAATTTGTTCTTCTAAGATTTCTCGAAGACTTTCTAATTTTTACAACAGCTGGTACATCTTAATTAACAAATGATTAAAACTTTCCTGAGATATTACACTATACTACTTATAAAACGGCTTAAATCACGTGTAAATCGGTGTCGGTACCGACTAGTTGCACGCCTGCTAGTGGCGCCCTGAAAATGAGCCCCCGATCGACTCGAAACTAATCGGTACCGACACCGATTTACACGTGATTTAAGCCGTTTTTATAAATAATATATCACTTTAAAAATCATGATTATAAATATACATTTATATTGTAAATAAACCATTTTATTTTGTATTCAAAAGTATCCACGACATTTGAACATTTTTACTGCCAATTCGTTAGTCTAAAAGCTTAGCCGACCGCCTCTCTGCCAATTTTTGCATTTCGCTTTGAATTGTATTGCTCACTGCTATTTCAAAGCACAATGCTTTGTTAGTTATCGATATAGAAGCTTAAGTTTAAAATTCATAATCAAACACTTTTAGTCTTGTCTTGGGAAGAATGGAAAATTCTTTTTTATAAGAAAAAAAAGTGCAATTAGTATTTTTTTTACTTTGAAGTTTGTGTCTTAAATGTTTG
>JAODUI010000009.1:2062280-2078959 GCA_027563995.1 Papilio gigon | reverse complement strand
GCCTCTACAGACTCACGCTCTGTACTTTTTTTTGGTTTATTTATATTTATACATTCAGTTCTGAGTTCCTGAATTTAATATATATTAAATTATATATTATTTGCTTATATAACTACACAAGCTGACCCCGCGAACTCTGTTTCGCCTTAAAGGCAATAAATAAACAGATTATTGAATTTATTAGGAAATACAAAAAAAAAACATTTCCTCCTCCGAAATGGAAATGGGCTATTTTTAAGGTTTTTCTAATTTTTCTCACCTCCTAAACCTTCCCTAGACCTCCACGAACATTCCAAGACCAAGATGAGATAAATCCGTTCAGCCGTTCTCGAGTATTAGCGAGACTAACGAACAGCAATTCATTTTTATATATATATATAGATTATACTATGCTATTTATTTTTGTTTCTTTTTGTGTCGATATGGCGACAACGTCGCATCGTGTTTCTATTAAGCAAGTACTTTGTAAGACATTTGTTTAACTTTTACAACATCGTCTAATGCACCGTTAACATAGTTTTCTGTAACAAAGTAGACGATAGATGCTATAAAGGCGACGGTATCACCGTCTGGCAGCAAGCGTTAATTAAAATTGAACAATATTACCATGTTGCCAGGCGTCTGTTGCCGCAGAATAATTAGATCGAAATTTCGAGGAAAATGTATAGGGAATATTCATGTAAATAAAAAAAATACCACACCTTAAGTTTTTTTTTAATAAAATATATATTTTTTTTTGTTAATTTACTAATATTTCTTTTACCAATTGAATTAATATAAAGCCTTGTACTAGTTTTACGACAATAGTCGAATGGCGGGATTCAAACTCTCGATCACGTGATCGGAAATCCGTTACCTCAACACAAGGCTACTGACTCGTCAACCATCCCTCAGTCATGTAATTTTAATAAATGTAAAATCACTTTTAATAATGCGTTCGTTATTTGTTCGTGTCTTCGCGACGATGTGATGTCATGATAAATTATGCAACCCATGCTAAACAGCGGTTATCCCTCAGTTCTATTTTCAAACGACCTATTGGAATATTAAAATTCATTAGCAATTCCTACTTACATATGTAAAACGACCAGTATAGTTTCAAACATGTTTGACAAATTTGATCAAACAATTTATCATCAAACGTCGTCATTCACAAGGAGCGCACTGGACGCGGGCGGCACAGGACTGGTCATAGTGACAATCGATGTGGGATGACTACGTTCAGCAGTGAACTACATTAGGCTTATATGCTACCCATAATAACGGCTTTGATTAGTAGTATAATATATATTGGTATTTGTTTATTTTGTGTGTATGTACAAAATTATTTACATGGTTAGTTAATTTCCAGAATAAACTTGTTGGAATCTTTTGGACCATAACTGTTTATATTCTAAATTGCCAAAGGCAAGGAATACTCGTGCGTTCGTACTTAAACTTGGTACAAAGTTTTCCTAAAGTAGCTATGAACATCCGTAGCGATATTATGATCAAGTTATGGGAAACTTTCTAATTTGTTATTTAACTAAAATGTACTAATGTTCCTTATAAATCTATTTTATTATTCAATACTGAATCAAGCCACTTTTTTTTTATAACAATTTTAGTGTTGTCACAGAATCTCGCAACAGAACGAAATATAGCTTTTATAAAGCATACAATATACTTTTTTAACCTTTAATCTATCATCATCAACAGCCTTTGACTGTCCACTGTTGGCCTTCCGTATCTAACGACTTCCTGCCGTCCATAATCTATAATTTTTGCCAATTCTTTTATTTTACATTGAACAGTAAGCCAGAAATAAGAAAGAACAGTACACTTGTATTTTCTTCATTAAACAATACCTCGTACTATTTAATATTTCATATGTCTTACGTAAACAATAAAAAAAAACACTGATTGTAGTTTCACTTGAAGACTTTTGTTTACATTAAAATATATTTCTTAGAGGAAATAGTGAACATTTTACAACTACGTAGATGCATTCACTTGACACACAATTGCATTCGTAGTCGAGTGACATCTGTGCGAACACGAGACATCTCACTATCAAGATCATGAATGCTTGTTCTGAACACTATGTGTGATTTAAACTTAGATTAGATACATGAGAATATATTACAAATTCTATCTTACATTTATGCCATTTCAACTTTCCCTAGAAGCCTTAGTAAATTACGGACGGAGAAGTAAGACTAGTAGAAACAGTACACAATCATCCAACTTTTAACTGAGCTTAAAACGAAGATTTTCTTTAACCTTACATCCGTCTGCCTGCCTTTGTCTGCCCACTGCTGGACATAGGCCTTCCCCTTACACAGTATGCGGTCCTTAGCCTTCCGTATTCGAATAACTTAATAATTTAAAAACAAAAATATTTTACTTGCCCTGGACTAACCTGAAAATGCCAAATCGTTGTTTTCAAGGTTTTCATAAAAATAAGGTGTAATAAATATTACACGAACAAATCTACCCTTCTCATCTTTATTAGTTTTGTGCAAATAAATCATTTTCGGGCACAACACACAACGATGTTATCCAAATATATAACAAACAAGGAAAAATATAAACAGAGAAAGTTTACGCTAAAGTATACTTGAATGCAATTGAAATTAGAAATCAAGAAACAAGACTATTTAACAATTTTATCTTCATAAGTTATATTGGTCGATCGTCGTGTCGATTTTTGGAGGAGGCCTACGCCCAGCAGTGGGCGACATATGGCTGATGTGATGATGATGATGAAGCCTATTACAAAGTTAAACTGACATTTTTGTATCATTAGTTTTTATCATAATCAAAGGGCAACCTGCCCTTTTCCCCACGGAGGGTCGGCGCAGTATGTGCTCTTCTATACATCTCTGTCAGCTGTTATATCTGAACTCACAACCTTCTTACATATCCTTTTCACGCAATCCATCCACATCTTCTTCGGTCTTCCTACCTTTATAGCCATCCACATTCAATCTCATCGCATTCTAGCTGTGCATTAGTTTTATCAAAAATACTGTTAGTATTAGGTAACAAATGCATTCTACAGCTATTTTTAATTGATCGCCGTCATATAAAGACATTGACAAAATAGCAGTTTTCATTTCTTTTATACACAGAATGTTTGGCTTGGATAGGCGTGTATCAATTTTTCTTCCAGCTTGGAATAGTGCCAATACTATAGCAACTAACTGGTGAAAAAGATGTTTTTTGTAATATACTTCTATGGACATATTTAGTTATACAAAAGTATAGTAAAATTTATAAGACAAATGTATTCAATTATTAAAACTTTAGTGAGACATTACACTATACTAGCTATATTAACGTTTTAACTCAAGTGTAGATCGGTGGTACCGACTAGTTTCGGATCCGATGATAAAGGAATCCCAACGGGTCTGAACTTAGTCGGTACCTACACCGATCTATACGTGAGTTAAGCCGTTATTATAAGTGGTTTATAAAGGAAGTTTTAAAGTAGCGCCTGTCTTTTGTTTCCGTTAATTTTCTTAGTATTATCGTTTGAAATACAAAATGACATTTCGAAATTCGATTCTCGAGACGTCTTGCATGGAACGATCTATCTACGGTTACATTTTAATAAAATAGCACCGTTTTTCACTGCTTCAAGAGCATCATTGACCACTTTCTTAATGGACACTAAGCGAGTGTAAAGTTTCAGTTAAGTGCGCTCTATGGTCTATAATGTAATTGAAGTTTCCAGTCGAGAGGTTCGATGGAACGCGTTTAAATCGACCGTGTCTATACTTAATAGTTCAAGCAGTTTTTATATGTTATAGTTTTAAAAGCCATAAGAAAAAGAAGAAGAAATTAATTACGAAAAAAGAACATGTTTATTCTCAATGGATAGTCACTTGTTTTTATAACCATATTAACGTTTTTTTTTTCGTAATACAGTATCCGTGGAAATAACGTGAGTTTTTTGAAATCAGTATACAATATGCATTATAAGTTACTATTAATAAGATCTTAATAGTAGAACGGAATTTTGTTTCCTATTTTTTATGGTAATTAAAATAACTTACAAATGACACGTTTCAAATGAATATTTATTTTATAAGATAATTAATAAATAATTAAATTCACATCGTACACTTGGAGATGCGACATTTAAATATTGACGGATGGGACGAAGTTTTAGAATCTTTGTTTTAGAAGCACATCAATGATTCTGTTTCAAAGACAATTCAGTTACTGCTCAACTCACTTTGCAGTTTATGGTCATCTCTACAGAAAGTTAGCTTTCCTCATTTCAAATATTTAATTGTAAAATGAATGATTCGAACCAAGAATCTAGTTTAAAAATGTAATGATGTTAATATTGTATTAGATGGAAAGATAACGAAGTGATTTATGATTAAATAAAAAAAATACATAATGATAATATGCGTAAAATTGCTAAAACGATCTCATTAGTGAAATTGTTTTGAAATCATGATAAACTTGTGCCATAGAAATGTCTCCGACTTGGGCCAAGTTGCCGCGAGCGTTTCGTGATACCAATTAAAAACTTGGTTTGTAATTGTATAAAAGTTTTAATTAGCTCGAAAATTACTATAATCTGAGTAAATTTCGTATGCAAAATATTAAAAAAAAAATATTCTATTATTTAATACAAATTTTATGGAAAACATTTTACGTTCTTTAATGAGTGGCAAAATTTAATTTTTTAAATGACCACGTCTAATGGTTTCGACAGACGTTTGTTCATGTTTTGAAAATTATCTAGCATTTGATGCGAGAACATATTTTCATACAATTTCAAAGTACTTCGATATCATTAAGTCCAATACTTTGTACAAAAAGTAAACCTTAAAAACCTTAATCGCAAATTTAGTAATAGATTATAAACAACTAGGGATTAAGTCTTGTTTAAGGCGTACTAAAGTCCATAAATTATTACCATTACTAAATTAATAGGCTTATGTTCTAAAACAATTGTGAAACTACAACAAAAGGCCTCGAGGTGCTTCGTTTATTTTCCAATATCAAAGATGTTATTGTTTTCTTTGAAGTTGCTCTACAATTAACTACGTAACTATTAGTACGTAAGGAATAATTGAGAATAAAATATTACAATACGAATTAAATACTTAAATATATTTTTAATTTTTTCGCAGGTACGAGCAGTTACATCACGATGTTTTTCATCGCCATACGAACGTCAGATGATGTAAAATTCTAAATTTGAAACACACATTGGTACACGGCGGGGATCGATCTTGAACGACTGTGACGACTTCGCATAGCTTATAGGTTTATGGGTCACGTGACTTTATCTTTATGTGAGAACATTGTTCTTACTAAATACCACATCACAACTATCATCTCTCATTTGCAGTGCAACTTTTATCTCGGAGACACGGTATACTCAAGCTAAACTTCAAAACTTTTAGCACTGTTCAATATAAGTTTGGATTCAAAGAACAAAGTGTACGTTTTGTTACAGTTCGAATTAAAACGTTTTAAACGTTAATATATCTGTGAGTATACAGGTTTCTGATAGTCGTGTTTGTTATTCTGTGTTTTTAAAACAATAACACGCATGTTAATGATCGTAATTTATAAAAGATTGTTAGAAAATACCAAACTTTTTATGGTGGAAAATTGTGATGACAAATCCGTATTTTCCTTACATTATAAAAATGCTTTTTTATTTATTGCCATAGCTAAATTTGTTATCATTTATATCTGGATACTATTATATAAAGTGTAAATTATTTTTCAAGTTGTTATGTAGGATGTCACATTTTTAGGCTATATATAATCACGCTATTAAATATAGGAGGTAGAATTTCTATGCGAAAAAAAAACAGTCGTATTCAAATAAAAAATATTTAAGTTTTAAATCAAATGACGTCATATAAAACTGTACATCACTATTTGTACGCGGAATCAGTCAAGCATCATACGAAGCGCTTGTGCGTTGTTCATGCATGAATTTGGTCTATAGTTTGACGGTTTACGCCGGGAAATTATTGCCCTGCGGGTGTCAGACGGCTATCATGTAATATCTACAAATTACTTTCGACACTGTTCAATCAACTTATAAAGGTCATGTTTGATATTTTTTATATTCATTTATACAGTTGATTAACTTGACTAATAAATGATGAATTCAAATCATCATCATCATAAATACTGCTGTATTAGAAATGCGATAGATTAGATAGTTGCTTGTTAGGAAGTAACACAGAAACGAATAATCGGATGTGAAATAAATTTGGCACATAGATCTTCTGAAATATAACGTTGGCTAGTCAATTAAGTTTATTTAATTTCGCGTGGAAGTCGCGGGGAAAAACTTGTAAAATAAATTAACAGTAAACCAAAAAAGATAGTTTTGTAAAATCTTATATACATTTAAATATATATTTCAATTTTCAGTATATTTCCCAATTGTCACGTAATAGCTCGCGTAATGCGTAAATGACGCAAAGGGCGTTCAACTAATTAGTATATCCCGTAGGAGTCTCGAAAAAAATGTTTGTTACCATAAAAAAGTTCCCTGTAACATCTTGTATGACGTGAAGATATTATAACTTATTGTTTTTTAATATCAGCAGAATTCAGTTAATTTACTAATATTTCTTTGATCACTCCAACTAAGCACTAAGCTTGTGTTCGGACATGGTCCACGATAGTAGTCGAATGGTCGGAGACACATGGTTGGAGGTCTGTAGCCTCAACCATCAGGCTATAGGCGCTTAATTGCATACAAACTTTTTCTTGCATTACGTTAACATTGCTAAGAGAAAATGTATTTCGCAACACGCCGACGATATCATTGATAAAAAGTCCGCTACAATCAAGATTCGGTACGAACATTTTTGAATCGAGATATCTGGTTGTTCAAATATTTTCAATTCGTTTTACATCGCATCCACTGAGTGACATGAGAAAATGCATTATATGTACTACCATCTGTTATTCAGAGTCACTAGTCACTAAGTATGTTTCTGATTAACCAGTCAATCCTCGATGAACTCGGCATCATGCAGCGTCTGTCCTCCATTTATCGGGCCAGCATACTCAACAATTATGATCACGTCTGTAGGCGTAATGATAAGTCCATAGATTGATTGGTGGTGCAAGGAAAAGTGGATGGCACTAGATCTCAAGGAAGGTCGCCCATGACATGGGCCGTCCAGGTGAGATCAGCTGTAGATGCCCCCTTGAACTGGCACCAAAAAGGCAGCGATCAGGAAAGAGTGGCGGCGGCTTGTGAAACGGGTCGCTAGCTGATGATGACCATGACCAATCTGGCAAGACTGCAGCGACGAAGAAGGATGTTTCCTTATGTAACTTGATTATACAAAAATAAACACTAAGAGAATACTTTAGAGTTCCTTTTATTTTGCCACATACGTCTGGTGTACGTCAGAGCGTATTTATGAGTATTTTTATAACTTTTTTTTTATATTTTTTTTTGCTACTAGCAGTTTTTTTTTTAATTTACTAATATTTCTTTTACCACTCCAATTAAGCTCTAGGCTTGTTAGAATATGGTCCATAATAGTCGAATGGAATTCGAACTCTCGATCATGTGATCGGAAATCCATAGCCTTAACCATTAGGCTATTGGGTTTCAACTATTTACAAGAATGTCAGGAGCAATTTTTTTTTTATTTCATTTTTTTAATGGCTGATATTCTGAATAATAAAATTATTGCAGTAGTTTAGAACGTATTTATAATATGAAAGTAAGTCAGTATTGTTCAGCTAACGATAATATTGTGCACGTAAAGGAAATTTCCTTGGAAATCTTAGCCATCTCATTGAGTTGATCTTGACGGATCACTTCGTAAGGCGATGAGCACTTCAAGTGCTAACACCGTTCAGACGGTAATCCGAACGTTTAATAAGATTTCACTTAAAAAAATTAAACTAAAATACAATTTGATTTAAATTGTTATTAACTTCATTGCTTGCACTTTATACTTAGTCGTTTATTAATTCTAGAAGGTGAAAAATACGACTATACGTTTATATAACCAATTATTTTTACACTTATTAAATTAATCGACAATCATAAAATACCTCCACTTAAGGTAGTAATTTATTTAAGCGCCAATAGTTTTATAGTTAAGGGTACAAACTACCGATCTATCGGTCGTGGGTTCGAATCCCGCAATTCGATTATTATCATGAACCTTATAATAAAACGAGCGTTTTCAAGCTTAACAGGAATATTTGTGAATTAACAAAAAATCTACTTACATTTATTTTTAAAAATAAAAAAATAATTAGGAATCTGTATTTGAACTTTATTAGTTTTTAAGCCATAAACTTTCTTATTCACTGACAAACATTTAATTTAGCGTGCGTAAGGTCTTGGTCAGAGGTTTTGTGTGACTTCAGATTTATCCCAAAACTTTATCGCAAGGGTCCGAAGAGAAACCATGTCCTGAATAAGTTTATGAGTTAAGCAAGTTCCGGATAGAACTTATACTGTTTGTCATACAAAAATAAAAACTCAATAGAGACGAGGTTATTGAATTGATTCACTCACTTGTTAACTTTACAGCTATCTTACGTATATTTATGGCACGTAAGGAAAGAACCCAATAATACGCCACGTTAATTCTATGTGCGTACTTTGACGTTTAACCAACGCTCCTTAAAATTATAAATATCGAAATTCATCCAAAGATAAAACAATATTCTTTTTTAAAAATAATGATCGGGTCAATTACTTCTATCTGTCAAAAAAAAATCCCACAAATGCGTCGATAATTTCAACAAAAGAAACCTTTTTTGTAACAAAATTTATGTTTTCCTGATCTTACTTTTTGTGACGAGCTATGACGTCACAATCAAATGATGTCAAAGTCATTAGAATCATTAAATTGTATTGTATACAAGCATTACTAAAGTGAGCTCTTAAATACCTCAATGTAAATCAGTTATATATTTGATTAAGAATTATTTCATGATTACATAATCCTATTCTACTAGGAATTGAATACAGCTAAGCCCGGTACCTTAATTACCGATTAACGCGTTATGCAATAGTTTAATGTACATATATATATTGCGTTTACTGTATGCAGTGTTGTATTTAAGTACATATATACTTAAAGCATTAGCCACGAGTATATAAATTGATATAGTAGAACTGGGGTTAAATGTATTTAGGATTGTTTCACATCATATCATCATAATTATCAACCTAAGGCAGTCCACTGCTGAACGGACATCTTCCCCATCGCTTGCCACGATGACCGGTGCTGAGCCGCCGCATCCAGGTATTATGATGAGTCAAGAGATATAAGAGAGAATAGAATATGAATATAGAAAGAAGAATAAAGCAAAATCTAGAATTTTAGTATATTCTATATTGTTATGTCATTGCGCAAAGGCATTACAACTCTCTTGCACCATGGATTTACAATAAGATACCGCAGTGAGATAACCTATGTTGTCTTAACTATTATAAATTAAAAAAAATACATAACAAAATAGCTTATAACCTTAGACTATGAACAGACCGCAAACCTTTTGAAAACCAAGAATAAAAAAGTAAGAAATCAAAGATTAATAACGATAAATTGATTCAATTAACATACATGAACACGCATACACACACACACACACATATATATATATAAAATGCACAACATCATTATTGAAAATGTGAGAGAAGCCCCCTGTCTCCTGTGACACAGGTTCTCTTAGTACAGGAGACGGAGCTAAAAAGTTTTATGAGCAGTTGTGTATTTTGTGCATAATAAAGATTTTCTTTTATTTAGCCTGTGGTATTAGTCATTGATTGGATGAAGTTATTTTCTGTCACGGCTTTTTGAAGGTAACAAGAGTATAGAATATACTAGTATTAGAATATAGAACACTGGTATGCTGTTAAATGGATTACAGCTGTTACAAGGTAATACATCAATTCCTAGCAATCTAAGTGTATAGACAAATCGGCGCCCTTTTTGTATGAACTTAAAAAGATTCTTTCTAAGACACAAAGTTTGGATAATGTTATAGCGGAATAAAAATTCGGTGAAAAAACACTTAAAAAGCACTTATCTTGTTTGAGAAAGTAAACGTTCTATTTATACTTTGGCCTCAATTCTTATCGCCTTTTATTGTTCACGAACTTGCAGTCGACTTGGAAATTCAAAGAGATCTTGAGAAAACATTTTTAGGTCAATGTCATGACAATTCACGAATTCACGAAATGTTAATTGGAGACAAATATTATAATTCAACATTTAATAATTATACGCCACGTGACATGACAAGTCATACATGATCTCAGCGAGGGGCTTAGAAGCCAACCGAAATTAAACTTGACTATGCCACAGTCAAACAGTAACAAGTTGGTTGACTTCACACACATTTTTATATCTACACCGGTACGGTGCTT
This sequence comes from Papilio gigon, assembly GCA_027563995.1. Taxonomy (NCBI): domain Eukaryota; kingdom Metazoa; phylum Arthropoda; class Insecta; order Lepidoptera; family Papilionidae; genus Papilio; species Papilio gigon. The sequence goes on along the minus strand of JAODUI010000009.1, from coordinate 2,068,569 downwards.
TCTTCTACGTAAGAACTTTTGATAAAAACATCCGAATTAAAAAAAATGTATCATCATCATCAACATAGGCCTTTCCCAATGCCTTCCACAGTATGCGGTCATGCGGTCCTTTCGCATCCAACGATTTTCTGCCGTCCGCACTTAGTCGTCGGTCCACCTGGAGGGAGGACGACCCACAATCCTGGGTCCCAAAAAATATATGAGAGATCAAAATCCTTAGATTTTAATTCACATCATTACAGCGTTTTTCGTTACTTAGTGTCACGCTGATGAGGCGATTACTATCGACAATCAACTATCCATCTATAGACATCACTCATAACATTACAATATTAATTCTTAACATATAAAGCATATGATTCGAGTACACAAATCCTCGGTTCAACAGCATATATTAAACGAAATGTTACTCGTAAGGAACCAAAAAATATTTAGAAATGTTATTAAGCGTAATTAAATTTACAACGTTTGGTTCATATGAAACATATTCCGCTAACACGCGACGAAGTAATATAATTCTGTCCTCTCATAACAGAACAAAGGAAAACGAAATGAGCTGTAGGTATCATGAGATAATGAATTCTGCTTTCTAAATTCAACATTGTAACAGAACTCATTAGTTATTAAAACATCGTCTATTTAAGAATATCACAATGCGAATTACGATTTTATTTATAAGGAAATATTCAGTCGCGATCATGAGGTGACCATCGAAGCCCAGACATCCGCTAAACCAGAAGTACCACAGATACGTTAGCTTTAAGAAACTTAAGTCTTACTGTTTCTTTTAAATCAAGTAAGAATGAGATTTATATTGACATGAGAAATATTATCTCTAACAATAATTAAGAAAATTATTTTGTTTTCATCAGCCCTTATCTGCCCACTATTGGATATAGGCCTTCCATAGTATGCGGTCCTCCTTCCGCATCCAACGATTTCCTGTTGTCCGCACTAAGTCGTCAGTCCACCTGGAGGGAGGACGCCTCACACTCCTGTCCGTGCCCGTGGCCTCTACTCCAACAATTTCCTACACCACCCCACCATATTTCATACAAATGTTTCAATATATGTAAGCGATAGAAACGTATTCCATTAAATTGTAATTGTCGTTTGCAAAGTTTAACATCACACGTACCGGCCATGCGTTGTTCAGTCCCCGAAGACCATTTAAGCTAAATTAGACTTGTTAACAAGAATTATAGCATGTACATAGGATTGCCGGCATCTAAACCTCAACTGGACAGTTACGAAGTCAATAATACTGACGTTTAATTTGAATGGTTTAAATTTGTAATACCGTTTTATTTTAACTTTGATTTTACCACGTCGAGCGTCGGTGGCGCAGTTATTAAACGCTTGACCGGACCTAACCGTACTCGACATTGTCCAGGTTCGATCCCCGCCATGTACCAATGTGTTTTTCCATTTTCTAATTACATATGTACATTATCCGACGCTCTTACGGTGAAGGAAAACATCGTGATGCAACCTACATATAACTGCGAAGAAATTCAAAGATATGCGTGAAGACAACCAACACGCGCTGGACCAGTTTGGTTAACTATGGCCTAGTCACCCCTAATAATAGAGACGTATAGTGAGCTGATGATGATGTTTTAACACGTCTACATTTCTGTTATTAAATATTAAATTAGTCTGTACCGAATTTGCTAACAATTATTTTTTTATACACTATATTTTAGTCTTTGTCCATCTTTTCTTCCCTTCTTTTAATTTACCCTTAACCCTTATTTAATATTGATGAACGAAAAAGAGTTTTTTAGTAAAATATCTTTTTGCTAGTAAAAATAGAAAACTAAATTTTTACAGCTAGACTGTTCAAATCTCACATAACTTTTTCTCTTTTTTTTAAAAAAAACAAACGGCAATATTATTTTAACAAGTGCTGTTCAGATGACACCCACTGTGTTACGGCCGTGAAGTGTTGTTGAATAAACAAAGGTCAATCGTGATCAAAGAACAGTCTGTTGATGGCATTATAACAAGCGCTATAAATATTTCCCCGTCATTGCCAATTGAGTACTGCGGTGCACCGAACAATGCCGATAGCGCATTTTACCAGCTTCACGAAATATATTTTACCTTACATACTAAATTACAGAATATTTTTTTTTTAAATTCACGTTCAGTCAAATATGTAACAATACAAACTCTTTGACATTCCTCTTTTATTAACTCTTCACAAAAAAAAAAACTAAATGGTATTTATTGGAAAACTGCATACTGTGGAAGGCATTGGTAAAGGTTAATTCTGTGGGCAGATACGGGCTGATGGTTTCTCACCACTATTGTAGGATATGACAAGCACCTCAGTGATGGACAGTAAGTTGATAAATTTCGATTCTTAAAAGATACTTAGAATAATAAAAAAAAATAATAATACATGAATATAATAAAAAGTACTCAATGCTTTCCTTATTAATCAGTTTGAATTGCAATTTTCTTTATCAAAGAAAAACTGTTAGACGAAGTTATTCGATTAAGGTTGTAGCCATCTGACCCTTATCAAGTGGTTTTATTTCGATAACGTAACAAATACACATAATAAGAAAACTTAAGGATCATTGGTGTATGTAATTTACAAATTAGTTCGGATAAGCATACAAACAGATAAGGGACTTTTTCTATAGCAATATATACTCGACGCCAAAACAAATTGGTACCACTTTTTTACTGATATGATAAAAAAAATCAAACAAAGTATTTTCATAAATTTGAACTCTTATATTGAAGATCAAAGATTAAACTATAATGTTGTTACCTAATACAAAACTCACCCGAGAGACTGTATACGTTATCCCAATGCAACACCGCGGTGGAAAAGGATACTAATCACCTTAAAATGCTAAGTTATTTAGACTGTATGAGTCAGTTGCGATGTCATAAAGACATGCAAGTTCGCGGCAAAACAATCCTCGATATTCGCAAATATAGGCAAAAGCCTGTCGCAAAATTTAATATTTTTTCGTCAAATTTAATTTCGCATTCCGCAATGAACATTCAGAATTATCGTTTGCTTTTGTTTCTTTTCTCGGAAATCCTTTCACGGTAAAATGGAACTGTTGATTTCTTAATGCCATCTCCGGCCGCCGGCTTAACTAGATTGTTATAATTACGTTTGATTCGATGCCTCCGGGGAGTTATAAGAAATCTATTATTTAAAAATTATACGATTGTGTTACAAAAAATGACATTTCTTCGTAAAATTATATCAATGTACAAAAAATCTTAACACTAATTCGCGAGAAAGTATAGATATGATAATAATTTGTATGAGATTGTAGCGCCCCTGTCGGACGAAAAGTACACCAACGGTACAAATACTTACTCATATATTCGTACCAGGCCTACAGAACTCTAGTAAAATAAAACTTATATTATATGAACACAATAAAATGATGTTTCTATTCTCGAAACGAACACTAACATTTTAAATTGTAAACTTTACTAATGGTGTATCAATCACAATGTCATGTTTACCCAAATTGGTTAAAACAATAACGAACTATAAATCCTTCAGGCTTGTTTACAAATAAGCGTAAGGGTTTCAAGACGTCCCTAGGGACGTTTACATGTTTACATTACACACTTAAATGCTTCGAAATTTACGTTGTTAGGATTTATAGGGTTCTTCTATTAACATATATAAATCGAATTGTTTTTTAAATTATGCCTTACTTGGGATATCGAGCCGGTTTTCATATTGGAGTATATGTTTTAACATAGGTAGTCTACAATAGATGTGATTGAATATTTGAAATAAGACCAGTGGTTTATAAGTAAAAATACAATACTGTACATTTTTTAACATCTTATAAAATAGATGAAGATCAGACTATTTACTGTGGATAATGCGTCCTCTGTCGTCCGAATGGTAAACCCGAATTTCTAAGTCTAGGAAAGGTTACTCCTAGTAGATTATTGATTATTCACACGCTACACACTATTGTGTAACTATATCATTTATGCAATATAAATTTGAAACTGTCTCGAAAAATTATTTTGGCAAAGTAACAGAAGTGTCAACTGTAGGGAAGTAGACGTTAAGCGGACGCTTTTTGCCGATTGAGCGGAGCGGGAATGTGGGCAATTTGTCAAACCGTTACATTGGGTTTTCATTGGTGAAACGTTTTAACGAAGCTATATCGCTATCGCTGTTTTCTCTATAAGTGTGAAAGGCATGATGATACAGTTTTGTATGAGTGCTAAGCAGTGAAACTCTATAGTAACATGCCTTGTTACACAAGATATTAATATGTACGATGAATTCCCTAAGTGTCACTGAAACGTAATATTCTTTCTTAACCGTGTTATTCTTAATATAAATTATAGGTAGGAGAATGTAACACTCAAGTGTTACAATCATTCTGATTTAAGTACGTAGTATAACAAAAATCCCTCTTAAAGTTTGACATCCCTTCGTGGCTGTTTCCCGTTAGAACGATTGGCCTAGTGATGAATCTGCCCAGATTTTTCCCATTGGACCGATTGAGTCCAACCAATCGGCCCTACAGGAATCACCCCGTTCGTGAAACTTCCTAAAAAGAGGTACAAAGTCAGTACATCCATTCACACCTTCGGTCTTCCTCTACCTTTTTAGCTATCCACAATTAATCTCATCACCTTTATATTTACGTACTCATCATCTCTTCGCATTTATGATGATGATTATATTTGAATAATATTAAATAGGTTTTATATTTTTCCCGTCGTAGCCGAATTTCTATCGTCATTGAATGCAAACGTTTAACAGTATATTTCTAAAGCTATCAAAAACGTTATATTTACTTTTCAACGAACAGCGAAATGAATTCGAGGGTTATTCAACATGTTTCGACTCTGCTCCGAAGTAAATTGATACACGTTGAAGTTGTTTAGTTTCACTACTATATTAGGGACAATTTTTCATAAAAATAAAATACACCACTGTGATTTTTTTTTAATCTGTCCAGCTCTGTATTTTATTTTGATCTGCGATGTTTTAGTAAAATCAATTGTAAATATACATAATATAATACTACATAAGTATATATTATTAGTACGCAGTTCAAGGGATGTATATATATATATATATATATATATGTAGTTTGAGGGAAGCCCTTGACACATAAATCACAAGAGCTCTACTTAAAGAGTCAAGGTACCAGGGAATCTGTTGTATTAGTGCACAATGAACATTATCTTTTATTTAATTTTTCATAAGAAAGGCGATGCAATCTTTCATTTTGTATATACGTAAGGGAAAATTTTGCCTCTCTTTCTAAGATAAACGTGTAATTTAGTATAAGTAAAAAGTGTGCAAATTTAATTTACTAAAAAAACAAAAAGAAATCCTTTATTTTGATTATTTTTCGAATATTATCAAATAAGGGACCAGAAGAAAAAAATAGTAATTCAGTAAAATAACCTCTAGAGCGTCGGTGGCGCAGTTGTTAAGAGTTTGACCGGACCTACTCTACTCGACATTGTCGAAGTTCGATGCCCGCCATGTGTTTTCTGAATTACATATATACATTATCCGACGCTCTCACGGTGAAGGAAAACATCGTGACGTACACATATTGGTGAAGAAATTCAAAGTTATGTGTGAAGTCAACCAACACGCACTGGGCCAGCATGAATGACTAGGGCCTAATCACTCCTAATAATAGGTTAGGCTCCGAGCACCTCGGTGGGAACGTATAATGAGCTGATGATAATGAAAATAACCTCTACCTTATCAAAAAGTTATTGTCAAAGTAAAATGAAAGTCCGCATGTTTAATGCTTACACAATTTTCCTTTCAAAGTTAACCCGATTATTGGCTTTTTTAAACGATTAATTACTTCAATGGTGGTAACAGATACGATGTAATTTTGTCCAACGGGACATTTTATTTTTTGGTTTATTTTATTAATTTGCTCGAGACAATGCTTTCCGGCCCTTTGTACTGATAACAAAAGAAATTTTCCAAGGTCGCAATTTGTATCAACAATGTCTTATTTTCTCTACTAACCTTTGCTTTGAAGTAAAGTTTTACATGAAACTTAATAAAAAGGGGTAGCACATTAAATTAGTTAATTATCGGCACCGATAACAATACTGACTTACGAAATTTTAACAAGTCTGTTGTCGGTACCGACTGCTTTACCGCTTGACTGCTTTACCTAGTACCGACGGAAAATTTTCAAGAATTCATAATTTTATCATCATCATCATCATCATCATCATTATTATCAGCCTAGTGTAGTCCACTGCTGGACGTAGGCGTCCCCCATCGACTGCC
>JAODUI010000009.1:2021551-2037904 GCA_027563995.1 Papilio gigon | reverse complement strand
TAAGTCGTCGGTCCACCTGGAGGGAGGACGACCCACACTCCTGGTCCCCAACCGTGGCCTCCACTCCAGCAATTTTCCGACCCACCTGGCGTCGTTGGCCCTACAGTAAATTTTTTCTCTATCGAATTTTTTAAATAACCCAGTTGCATATCTAAATCTCGCAATCTTCAATGACTTAAACCAATAATACGTATCTTCTTCCGTCTCCATTCCGTTCCGTGTACACGTAATCCTTATTCACTGGATATAGTTCTTAAGTCTGTGTAACTATATCATCTTTATGGAGCAGTACGTCACGGACGCTACCAACGCTTGAGACTGTGTGTCTTACAAATGCGACAGTACTCTTTAGAGTGCGATGAGAAATAAAAGATTTAACAGTCATTGTTACGTGATAGTGTTTTCAATAGTTGAATTATTTTACTAAACAATTATTTGAATTTAACTGCCAATAGTTTAATAATTAAGGGTATGGACAACCGATTCAGCTGTCGTAGGTACGAATCCCACCTTTAGCTCAAGCTTATCTGAAATCATCATCATCATTAACAGCCCTTGTCTGCCCACTGTTGGACATAGGCCTTTCCTATGCCATCCACAGTATGCGGCCCTCCGCCTTCCGCATCCAACGACTTCCTGCCTACGACTTATCTGGAATGGTCACTAGCAATATAATTAAATCTACTAATATTAAAAAAAATGAAAACGATATCAGAATTGACTCTGGAACAGTGGTCGTTACCGTTTTCTATCCAAAGGCCAAATTGGACAATGTGAGGGTCGGCCGCGGGCCGCACATTCGTGCACAACGTACTTGACGAAGATAGGAAAATTAGTCTATCGCTCAAATATTTATCTCGGATGAGAATCGATCCTATGGACACATTTCTAAATCTGTCGAAACAAAACGTGAAAAGTACGTGGGCAGCATGCGGCCTGCGAGCCGCAGTTTGACGGCCACTGCTCTAGAAGATCTAATAGTATACCAGTAAGGTTTTTTTATTCAACACGTACACAGTCACGGGCGGGAAAGTTGGTTTATTTTAAGAAAAGAAAATTTTCCAAGTAAAATATAATTGCAATCCTGTATCGCGTCATAAAGCGAAAAATTTCCACAATGTGAACGAATCGAGATAAAAGGTCTAGGCGTACATTTTTGTCGGTACGCTATTTTTCGCTCGCGTCAAAAATACTGATATAATATTTTTATCACGTTATCGAATGTAATATTTTAATATTATATTGCAGTTATATTTCATACACATATACTATGGGAAGCGTTCAGGAAGACCTCCAGCAGTGGGCAGACAAAGGCCGATGATCATTTATGCATCCATTTCTATTCTTCATACTTCTTTCTACTTACGTTATTTTTAAATACATATAATTATACTAATGGCCTATAGTAGAATTGAAACAAAATTGTCGAAGATAATCCAAAGATTTTTTTTTTGACAGAAAACATTTTCATGCAATTCTCCACATACTTGAACTGTGTCAAGTTTTAACACAAAATAGACATTACATAAAAATTTCAAAATCATTCCGCTATATCATTGTCACATTTTATTCAATATTGTTGCTTAAAACTAGATGTTTTCAGTTTGTTAACCTGAATCTTCGGGGATCGAAATTTACTCAATATGTGACAGCCCCCAACGGAACAAAAAAAAGGAACTCGGAACTCAATGTATAAAAGATACAGAGCAAAAAGGAGTACGGACCGATAGTCTTTAGAAAGTTATTAAAAAAAATAACTCAACTTAAAAGCCTCCTGTACGTTACATCGATGGGTGGCCCAAAGTAATTTGAGAATCCATTGAAATTCAATTAACCGTTGCCAATTCATAACGTAAACGACTGTATTTTTATTTATAATTTTGTTGGTTTCAATTAATTACTTTTTTTTGTATATTGTAATTTAAGATTATAAAAAGAATGTATTCGAATCCTGCCATTCGACTATTGTAAAAGATATCCTCGCACAAGTTTAGTTGGTATGGTAAAATAAATAGTTGAGTAACAAAAATCTGCTAGTATTCACTTTTATTTATTTATTTAGTAAAAAAAAATAACAAAAACACTCTAAGAACGTCGCCAAACTGCTTAGCAGTTTGATGGCGTCATACACTTGTTTTCTTAATGCTAATCCTAATCTAAATGAGACTTAACACATCGCTTAATATTTACAAAATGTCTTTTTAGTCTATTTTTTAAAAGTACCTTGGAGACTGTACCTTTAAACTTATTTATATGGGAGTGTTTCATACAAGTTTGTTTTGAATTGAAAACAAATATAATACGATGTCATTTCATATAATAATAAATTTAATTTAGTAATAAAAACAAACGTACAGATGTTTATATTAAAATTAAATATGGGAAACATATCTTGTTGGCTCGACATTAATTAAAGTTGGAAAATGTCGTCCTCAAAAGGATGTGACACGACACAAGTGCAGTCGGAGCGCTCAAGGCACATTATTGCGTGTCATTCACACCTCTTGTGGTGAGATTGCAAACTATAAAACGTGTTACCTTAATATCAACCAGAAATGCAATTAAAACTTTTTCATCGCGACATATTAAAAAAAAATCTATTTTCAATATTTAAAACTATACTATCTCCTTAACGATTAAGTTACAAAAATCTTATTACGTTACAACACTATGAATTTTTGTGGTACTTATTGACAGAACTAAAAGAGGCTAATCGTGGCAACAATCTCGTTTCTTACCAACCTTTGTACGTATGTCTGTGCATTTTTATAGAAGATTTTAATAGAACTAGTTAGATAAATAAATCAGATAAACCATACTCTAAATATACATAAAAATAAAAGACGACCGTTAAAATAACATTTATGTGTCACGTATCATTAACCATTAATGTTAATAAAATATCCCAAAATTTCGTTTGTTGATAGTCACTTTTTTATACGAGAAGGGGGCAAACGAGCGGCGGATTTACAAAAGTAATCATCGACGCCCATGAACACCTGCAATACCAGAGGAACCATTGTTGCGTTGCCTTTATGAGATAGGTACGGTCGCTTCTTGAATAAAATGTATTATTTAAAAAATCTAATAACTTTACTATAAAAAGGCCGGAGTGATTCAAATCGATGGCAGCTTTTAGTATGTGAAGTGATCTGTGAATTACATCAAATGGAACCTCTGCCTCCGCGTCGTAACGTATCGCTTCGTAAAAATGATCGATGGTAAATTTATTGCTTTTATTTAGGTTATGTTCAAAAAATGCTTTCACGCTTTATTGAAATAAGGACCTCGATATAGTGAAACTGTTAGCGTGATGGATATCTGTACTTTTAACCACTAAAAGCTAATTTACAGGAGACTCGCGCTACACCGTAGAATCTACGGCGTAGAGGCTATCTCGTGTTAACTTTAGGTGATGTTAACTTGTACTAAATTTCCAAAAGGGCTGAAACAATCTTTGTCATTCGCTTGTTTATCCTTACATCTCTATTTCATAACATAAACTATGTATACGCCCACATTTTTATATAATTTATTACTATATTCGTAGCACTTCGTAGCTACTCGTAGCTATAATTCGATTTTATATAGTCACGAACAAAAGAGCTACATAATTGAAAAACTGAATCACTACTGTTAAATTACTTTTTCGCTGTGGCAAGGTCGAGAACATTAATATTAGAGGCGGGTTACGCTTAGCAACGGTCCGCCTCATAATGAGATAGGTGTCGACCGAATAATTTACGAGAAATAGACTTCTTAGAATTTCTCAACAAAAACAACTTAATACGTCAATTTTCTTATAATAAAATTAGGCTAGAGGACAAAACGCTGTATTTACGTAAATAACGTTGACAATTTAAATACTATACTTGACATATCTTAAACTTTATGTAAAAGAAAATAGGGAAAAGCTTATGTGATAAGTAAACAAAAATATTTATTCAAATACATAAAAATGTCAACTATTCTATGTTGTAATAGTAAGCAGAACTATTTATCTATTGTATGTTGTTACACATTTTAGTGGAGACATATTTCAGCATTATTGTCCTCGACAACCTTAATGATATTACATCGTTAGGACCCACGTCACGCGACTGACACGACCGGGGCCCAGTGTATTAACGGACAAATGTTTTCACGTTCAAGACAACCAGACTTATTTATCTCTACCCTGACATATAAGTCAAGGAATTATTAATTATATAATTAAAGATCAGATTTTACTAAAATATTGTTCATTAAAAAGTTTTACACTTTTTAAATCACAGCTAAACTTCAAAAGTAAAATTTGTGAAACCAAATAAGGTTTTTCTTTGACTTTGATGAAGGACGGTACTAGTTTCCTATTAAACATTTTTTGGTTGTGTAACCCCAGTATGAATATTTGAAGATTTTATTTCTTACGTTTATTTATTACTTCATTTATACTACTATTAAGACACAAAGTAAATGTGAGTATATAAGTTTTTTTTTTTTTAATAAAATAAATATTTGATAATCTATCTTTGTTCCGATAGTATTAAAAACAGAACTAAATCCAAGTACGTATTTCGTTTTTCATTTTCAGTTAGGAAGGAAATCGCCCGAGGCATTTCTATCCAACGTCGCCTGGCTCAATTGTCAAGTAGTTATGAACTTTTAAAAAGAAAAAATAATCATACTTTTAAAACTCTCTAGCTTCCTTTAACTTTGCATTCAATGCATTTCCTAAACGACAATTTAAAAATAGTGTCAAGTGAACTAAAATTAATTACGTAGAAGAATAACATGTTTTTTTTTTGTTAAATAAAGTGTTCGTAATCACAAAACCGTTACCTAAAAGATGTAATTTTTCGCTACAACTTTTTTTTGGTGACTGACGGTGGGTCGTACAAATTCGGCGAAAACAAAGGTTTACACACTATGGATGGTACTGAGGAAGGTCTAAATACAGCAGTAGGCACACAAAGACAAGATGTTTATGTTTATAAAACTGTTTGCGCGGACACCATCTGTGTGGGGTAAGAACAGGGTGATGATAATCTAATAGAAGTTAAGGTATCAAAAATTCTTCGGTGTCGACGTTAAGAAGACCACGACGAACACGAAGACGACATCGGCCTCCAGTTTTCGCGTCACATTTTGTGTAGCTTGTGTTTAATATTTAATCTATGGAAATAAGTAAAAAAAAAGGATCTGAATCTTTTGTCTCGAAGAGATTTGCATAATAAATAGAATGAGTCATTAGTTGGTAGTACGAAGGGGCTCGTCTAGTGAGGCTGCATTATGTAGTCTCTTGATGCACTGTGTACTTTATGTTACCAAGTTTCGTATTATGTTTTGTTTTAACAACAAAAGTTTGAGCAAGAAACACTGCAGCATAGTTTAGTAAATGAGACCGTAATGTACATTTTGAAGTAAGCTAACTTTGGTATTACCTTTCTTGTACAATCCAGTGAAAAAAAAGGAAAAAAAAATCTATTTGGTAATAACACTTTTATAAATGACTGTACTTTGGTATAGATTACATTATTAAATCTTACTAATAAAGTAAATGCAAAATGAAAGCTCCCAAGGTCTTTGGTCGCCTTTCTTATGTTGAGATAAATTCTCTCTATGATATCTTTTACAATGCAATCCAAAATAACATATCGAAAAATGAACAATCGATAAGATGATAAACTGGAATATAATGATCCATAGTCCTAGGTCTTGTTACATTAGTTGTTTCGGAGAAAATTAGAGGGATGATAACATTTTTCTACTAATCTGTCTGCAGTATAAACCCACGTTAATCAACGTTTAGTCTCGACACTCGCACTTCCTTGTACTCAAACTTTTAACATTGCTGCCAACTTTGTAACTGGCAGGAGTTAAATAACTTTGTCTCGGCGAAATTAAAGATAAAACTTGTACGACGAATGACAATTGCTAAGACTAAGGCGCTTTGTATTTAGCGAGATTACTAAAAGTTTACTGTCGAATCGTAAAACATTTGACGCAATACCTTTGCGGTAATTATTTATTTTTATTTCGAAGACTTACAGCTAGATAAAACTAAATAACAATAGGGTGGTCACCAGGGAGCCAAATAAGAGTCTTCGCTACTAGTAATTGTATAGTAAGCAGTAACACGGGGAGCCGACCGGCTGCAGTACTGTCTGCTGCCACGGCATACTACACTGCAGCTGCTTAGCTCCGCGACACTTAACAATTTGCCAATAAAGTGAAGAAGTCATGGGCTAAGCACTTTCTTGCCGCGGACACACTCGTTGTGAACAGATCGATTATGTTATGTTTTTTTTAGAATTATTGTCATAGCCGATTAATCAACAGAAGTAATTTTTTTTTAACATATATTTTTTTTTAATTAAAATTATTATTAAGAAGTTAATATAACACTGAAAACAAAAGCTGTTGCTCGTCACTTTGTCGTTATGAAATATAAAGAAAAGCTTAATAATATATGTAAAAAAATTGTTTTCTATTCTTTATAGAGAAATGGTATGTTCAAATCATTTTTCATTTTAAGGACATTTTTTTTTTGATGTCAGATTGACAGATTTTGTCGTAGACTATGTCGCAACGTTACAAGCTTTGCTTAGTGTAGGCATAACTAGACTATCCGGAATAATGATGACCTATGACGTAAAATAATATTAAGTTTAATGTATTTTTACGAGGTGGGAAAATATCTAAGAGAGCTGCAAGTCGAGGACTGGGTCGCGAAGGCACGGAATCGAGTTAGATGGAGACTGGTCGGAGGCCAAGACACTTTAATCGCTGAGCCACTCTGGTTAGTTTTTTTTGTAGTTTAATCGATTTTGTGTTACATTTTTTTTGTTTTGATTGATATTTGTAAAGTAAGCTTACAGCCAAAAGTTGATTGATACATTTATATTAAGACCCACTCAATTTTTTTTTATCTGTGTGTACGACATATGTTGGTTGTTCGTTTATTTTTTACTATAAAGTATTATAAGTAAAAAACAAAACACGGCTTCAAGGAGCGCCGTCGTGTCTATTATGTAAGGTTACTTCGTAGGAAACTTGTCAGTGACATTTATTCCCGAGATGTCTTTTGTTAGGATTTCGCCTTTGGCGGCTGTCAAGCGAGCGCTTGATATAGACTTTGAAGATAAAATTGTATTAGTGATAAGCTGAAAATATAGTTTTAAACAAAAGAATAAATCTAAATTTCAAATTTCAAATTGAAAATTACAAACGGATAAAACACTTTCAATAACAATTTACAAAGAAATGTATATTCTAATACAAATGCGTACGATTTTTTTTTATAAAATCTAACATTTTAGATTTTTGTTAGTTTACTAATATTTCTTATAACCATTCCAGGTAAGCTAGGCAAAGCGTGGACATGGTTCAAGATAATACTAGAATGGTGGGATTCGAACCCACGACCGCTAGATCGATAGTACCACTACACAGTAACCATTAGGCTATTGAGGCAACTCTATTCTTGGAAGTAGCTTGTACATGCGTCTATTATTATAAATAGTCCGATACTCTCGCTTTCCGTCGAATAAGTTAACGTGACGTCATAATAGAGATGTCACGTCAAACTGAGTGATATTTTCTATTCATTGCTTCATGTAACATATTTCAAACGTCATTTGTAACAAATTGATCTTAAATCATACCTCAAAGTGATACGTAACTTTCACAACGAGACAAAAATCTCCAATTCATATAATACATTGATTTCCCTTACGAAAAGTCAGCAGATATTTTAAGTAACTAAAAGCTTTGATTGTATACAAAAAGGAAACAAATACATTTAAAATATGGAGCAACGAATAAAATGTTTTAAAAAATGAATTCAAATCTTTAACAAAAAACACAAACTTAATAGAAAATCACCTTTAAACCTTCCATCGAACCACATTTCGTCATCATCATACCAGCCACACGTCGCCCAATGCTGGGCGAAGACCTCCAAAGATCGCCACGTAGGTCCTGGGCCGCCGTCACCCAGGATACTCTCGCAAACTTGACCAGATCATTGGCCCATATTGGGAAAGGCCTACCACCACTACGTTGACCTGTCCGTGGCCGCCATTGTAGGATTTCACCGCGTAATTTGCGTGGTACCAAAACATCATCATCATCATCATCATTAATCATTATCAGCCTAATGAAGTCCACTGCTGGACGTACGTCCCCCCACCCCACCCCTACGTCCAGCAGTGGTACCAAATAAGCCATAGTAATCTTGGTGACATTTTAAGTTAATGAAGGTGCAAATAGTTTTCGTGGCGCCGTAACCACTTGTTACCAAGTGAAATGTGTATCTTATATATCACCTGTAACTCGCAGAAACTATACAACCTAGACGTGTACACGCACGTAATTTCATAGAGTAGGCAATTTATCGCAGCGCCCTCTACTGGTAATAGAAACAAATAGCACTTCACGACTGCGAAATGTTTGGTAATAATGGCCGTCTCGCCCGCCCAGGGTTAACTGTTACGTTCACGAAACAGATGGACAATTTTTTCGTTATAGAATTTTAAATTAAATAATAATTTATAAAAAAAAACTTAAAAATATATTTTTTAATTATTAACATAAAAATGACATTCCAGATCTGAATAGAAACAATTGGAACTGATCGACAAGAACACGCTTTGAAATATAAAAAAAAATCATCTAAAACGGTGTAGTTGGAGTGATGCTGTGAAGTAAAAAAACATCATCAACAGCCACGCTTCGCCTACTGTAAGGCTCCCTCTCCCAAAGATCACCACGATGATCCGCTCTCAACCGACAAAAAAATGTACAAAATCGATGCGACAATTCATTTTCCATTGATATATTTCGTCCACAAGACGCCCGTATATAATAAACATAGCTGAATAAAAAATATAGCTTAATTATATTTACAGAAATAACTTAAAGGAAATGCCAAAAATTTAATTTTATAACCTAAGTTACAATTTACTTTGTTATGTTATTAAATTTTTCATGAGGTATTAAACACTCACAATAAAGGCTTAACTCACATGTAGATTTATGTCGGTACCGACTAGTTTCAGACCCGTCGTGGTTCCTTTATCATCGGGCCCGTAACTAGTTACCAGTTAGTCGTTATTATAAGTAGGTAGTACATCTGTTATGTAATTAATAATGTTTTTGATATAATACACATAGCTTGTTACAGATAAAATACAAAGAACTTGAGATATACGACGGCTGTATTAATTTCCCAAGAGTCGCAGCACTCTGACACTAGCTTTATTTTTATCGTATAAGAACATTATTTTATAAGAAAACTTACTTTCGTTATTATGTAAACAGCGTATACTGTGGAAGATATTGGGGATGGACCGTGTCCAGTAGACAGACAAATGCTATGTTGCAATTATAATGCATCCGACCAAATACAGAACCGATTGCTAAATAATTCGCTTCATGAACACTGTTTACGATGTTTTTATTTGTTATCATATATGATTCTGTTATATATTTAAACGTGTTTGTATCACAAATTAAAGCCGTAATCCAATTAGAATATACGCGTATACATTTCTGAGAAGCGATGTCTGAAATTGCAGTATCACCACACAGAGCCATCTGCAGATGCAAATGATCTTACGTAAGCCTTCCTATGATCCGAAATGCGACGAATATCGGTGGCCCGGAACATAATGAGGATGCCAGGCTCTGTGGTTGAACGTAACACGATATGAAATTTAGGATTATATTCTAAAAATAAAAACAAGAACTTGTTCTATCCTTCAAGAAGCGAGCGTACCTCTCTCTAAAACGCCGGCGACGCATCTTTGGTTCCTCTGGTATTGCAGGTGTCCATGGGCGTCGATGATCGCTCTTGTGATCTAGCCGCTCGTCTGCCCCCGTTTCGTATAAAAATGCATGTGTTTAGATGGCTATAAAGGTAGAGAAAAACCGAAGGCGTGGATGGATTGTGTGAACCAATAGGTGTAAAAAGTGTGTGAGTTGACCGCTGATAAAGATATATGGATGAGTATTTACTGTGCCGACTCTCTGTAAGGAAAAGGGTAGGCTGATGTTACATATATAAATGTGAATAGTTTTGATAAATGGATTTTTCTTAGTGGATTAATTAAATACAGGTAAACGGATGTAGATGAAATTTGGCACAGAGATTGATTCCTATCTTGTATATCGGGGAACTTAGTGCGGTCGGCAGGGAGACCGCATACTGTGGAAGGCATTGGAAAAGGCGTATGTTCAGCAGTTGGCAGTTTAGGGCTAATGATGATGATATCTCGGAATTAAAAACACTTAGTACACACAGCCTTAATATGAGACATTACATGTCTACATATAACTATATGTAGGTGTAAATATGAAGTAGTTTTTGAATGCGCACAGGTTTCCTTTTCTATACAAATTAATTATTAAGTAATGTGTCTGTATTCTTGGTAGAGAAATTAAATGGAATATTCAATGGAAATGCCGCCAGGTGGCGCTGCAACCTCCGCTGCCGCACAATGATAAGGCTCGTATGTATTTATCAATTGCCTAATTTGCATAGAGAAACGCCATTTGTAATTGCCTTTGCTGTGTTGATTTAGTAATTTGTTCATTCATTTTATATCATTTGAACATTTTAAAATTTAATATAATATACATTTTAAAATAAACTGCTTAGTGTACAGAAAAATAACAAAAAAATCTTCATAATACGTTTTTTTTTTGCTTTTACACAGGAAATAGTTTTAAATTTAACTACAATACTCAAAGTATTTTTTTCAAAAGTAGATTTCCGTTAATTTAGTAATTTCTTGCAGCATTCCAACTAGGCCTTAAGCTTCAGCTAGGATATTTTTTATAATAGTCTAATCGCTGGATTCGAACCCCCGAATTCGTGATCGTAAACCCGTACCTATAAGCTACTGGAGTTTGTAAATCAAGAGCTATATATTATAGTATAAATTAAATACTTAATATTAACATAATAAAGCAATTCAAGCGTATAAAAAAAATATTAGTATTTCACTAAACAAGATGGGGATAAATATTTGCATGCTTGTTTTCAAAATGTAACCATAGACGTATTGCCATCCTTGTCATCGCCTTCGACAAGACAAAGTCAACACATGTGTGACAGTGGAGTTGTAAGCAATAGAGACGCCTACACTAAGACCTTACTAAAGTTAATTGAGATTAATTAGTAGTATTACTACGAGTATTAACTACACACACGAACGTTAACGTAATTGAAACAATTTGTATTCAAATTAATTACGGACTCGCTTTATTGTTGTAACGTATGTAATTATTGATAACAAAGCGTATTCAACTCGATTACGAATAGTGATTGTTTGTGTTTGTATGACTAAGGATCCTTCAAAAAGCGAGCGTATCCCTTTCTTAAGAGTAACGCATCTGCTCCTCTAGTGTAGCGGATGTCCGTCGAAAACCAACTTTGTAATTCCGCCGCTCGTTTGCCCTCTTCTCTTATTTATATATATTACAGTCATTGTTTTTTGTCTTCACTTCCGGCTTCCCAATACGGTCCCCAACTTACCGCATCTGAGTTCACGCAGTCTGCATTAACATGTCGATCCACCTTGACGGAATTACCCCAACGATTACGCTTATAATGCCGTGCCCTCCGTTTCAGGATTTTTGTCCATTATCTCTGACTTCGCTTTTTCATAAATAATTAATTGATACTCATAATAATTATTACTATTTTATCATCAAGACCCTACCCTTTACCCCATGGAGGAGGGTCGGCACAGCAGTAATTCAACACCTCTCGCTTAACCGTCATATCGGAATTCACTCGTATAAAGTAAAATTAAACAATATTAAAAGTAAGCTTTAAAACATCTTTTACCAAAATAGTCATAAAATACAAGTTATGAATACCATATATTGATAAAAGACTTTTTACGTTAAGCAAGACGATAAAAACGATTTAATATTCGTGTTAATGTGTTTATTTCCTCGACTGCCGGTGACGTGTGCAAATAAAAATGTTTATTCAAACCGAAATAAGATTTTTAACGTTTCAATTGTATACATTAGAAGAGACTCACTTAACAAAGAAATGTCTTTTATAAATAACTTTAGATCGCAAATCAGTGTTTTATGTTATAGCAAACCTTATTAGTTATTCAAGGAGTTTTTATTTTAGGTTTAATGGCGTTAACAAAAAAGAAAAAAATGTTTTTTGTAAAAAGAACACACTACTGAGAATATTTTGATCTATTTGCAGAACTGATTTTTTATGACTATGACGCTAAGTGACATTAAAGTCAATGTGTTCAATTATTAAACAATTATTCTAACGTCAACGTCAGTAATCCAGGGGTAAACTCAAAACAAGACGGAAAGAGGTAGTGCTCAGAGACATGGGTGCCTGCCAAGTCTCGGATATGGGTGAGGATAGAGCGAGGCGGAGTAGATGGGACACATGCTAGCAAGAGAGAGAGAAAGAGAGAAAGGGGGAGATAGAGAGAAAGAGAGTAGTCTAACTCTTCGTAATGTCAAATGTAAACTTAACCAAATAGAAAAGCGTAATTTTCTAAGCAATTGAATTCTTTCTCCCGACGCAACGCTCGGTCAATCGTAATAATTTAATTTCGACATACTGAGATTCGTTTAGCTGGCGCGCACTGGAGCGTGAGGCAGCCGGACCTTTTCGACGCTTTCATCGGGTTAAATTGAATCTATATTAATGCTAGCTGTCGCCCGCGACTCTGTCCGCGAGGAATTAAACTGGCGGCTACAACTAAAACTCTTGAAAAAACCATGAAAACCAATGATTTGTTTAAATCTTCGTGTGGCATTGTTTTCATAACTTTTTTAAGGTCAATAGACTATTGACTACTATTCTATCTAATGAAAGTGGTGACGTGGTTGAATGATAGTACGCTCTAGCTTACTAAAATGTCTACTCACTCTACTCTTGAAGGCCTCGAGGTTATACTGGAACGGAAAAAGGTTGCCCGGAAGATTTTACTAGTCCCCATCTTCCTGGTGGTAATTGGAAACTCATAGATGACCACCAGGGAAAACTCTCCCAAAACCTTTGATACTAAACCCCTAAGGGCTCGGCGGCAGGCTTAATTGGCGTTCACTTCATTCAGTGTCGGCATCAATTAGTTTCGAATTGTTCAAGGACTCTGGCATTAGGTTTAATGGAACTGGAAACTCTGTTTTCCATCATTTGTTTTATCAATTTACTGTCGGAATGTTATCCACCTGTTAACAATCTAAACTCTTGAACGTTCGACCGTATTTCTAGTTCCCGTTACTAGCCAAACCAAATATTTGTAAAATAAACGTTACTTGTCTTCCCTAAATGAATTGGTCTATGCTACAACTACTGGTCCAATGTAGTTCATATTATCATTAATAAAATACTATTAAATACGTAACAAACATTTACTTTCAAATAATTTCGCCAGTGATTTTATTTATTTACTAATTCTATCTATTATATAATAGCCAGTCAGATAGACAGAAAACATTAACAAACTATATAACACTAAGTAAATTTTCACTCACATAGTAACAGTAAAATTATGTTATCCAGTCAGTAAGAAAAATAACATTTTAATTACAAACTTGATGAAGAATACAAAATGTCATTATTAAAAATCATAAAACGTGCATTTCCATATAATTATATATATCATAACAAAATAACTGTAATATTCAATTTATATAAGCGATAAACATAGTATTGTTTCTTCACACGACATCAGCGACCCTCGACTCATACTTGCTGAATAAAGATAGAACGCATGCGCGTTTTGGCAATTGTTCAATTTCAAATCAGTACTGTGGTGATCAGCAACGCAATTGTCGTTCATCTGGTATTAAATGTCCATGGGCGTCGATGATTACTTTTGTGATCGCGCCGCTCGCTTGTCCACTTCTCATATAAAAAAATACTAAGATATTATTTGCTTATCAGAGGTGGACACAATAACGCGGCATTTGATACCAATCAGTTAGGTAGGTGGAAAATGTTTGGCCAACATTTGACAAAGGAATAATGAATTGCCGCAAGACTTCCACGGCACTTGACAGCTGGCTTTCTTCAACGGTGCGGTTTTTACGTAACATAATGCCGCGTTGTGTAACGGTCCTCAGCGGTATTTCCGAAGCAGTACGACTTAGGGTCCTTTAAGCGACGTATATCTTTATCAAAGGCAACTCATCTGTGGTTCTTCTGGTATTGCGGATGTTTGGGTGTCAATGATCACCTTTGTTTCCGCCTATCATTTCCCCCTTCTCTTATAAAAAAATAATATCAAGAAGTATTGAATCTTTATACAAGATTTCTCGTTAATTTGCAATAAAAAAAGAGCATCGCTTCGGTCGTAAATTGAAATCCAGTTGCTTTAAAACTCATGAACAGAACATTCAACGAAGCAGTTTGATTTATTCAACAAGCCGGCAAGTGTACTTTTGTATTTTTAATCGACTAAAGCGAATTTTTAACTGGAAAATATCATCCGCAGATAGAGGTACTTCAAAAGAGCAATATGGAGTTTAATTTTTTTGAGTAACACTTAAAGAAACGTGTCACCGGAGACGTGATTTAATCATAACCATTAAATAAACTGATTTAAAAAAAATCCATTAAAACTTTAGTTCTAAAATGTATAAAAAGTTGAGAGTAGTTCGTTAGATGTCTTTTTGATGGAGACTTTCTTCGTTGACGCAACGACTATGAATATTTCCCTTTAACAACGAAAACGCCAATATCGTCCGTCCTGCGCCGTCTCCTACCTTTCGATTTATTGGAGATTTTAAGCTCAAAACCAACTATACTTTATTAGTCAAAGGAAATACCAAAAAACCCTAAACTATCAATAAAAACGGCATAACTAACGTGTAGACCGGTGTAGGTACCGACTAGTTTCGAACCCATCTGGGGTCCTTCATCTGAGTGAGTGAACTATAGGGCTGTTCGCGGTTGCAGTGCCAGGCGCGCCGTAACTGCGACCGAAACTAGTCGGTACCTACAGCTATCTACACGTGAATTAAGCCGTTTTTATAAGCAGTATAGTGAAATGTCTCACGAAATTTTTAACAGTTTAACCAAAAAACCTGTTGATTACATAATTAGCCATTAGTTTTTTTTTTTTTATATTAAGGGGGGCAAACGAGCCTCGGATCGCCTAGTTACAAGTTGAAGGTATTATATACAGAGGACCAAAGGAACTTTTGAAACGAATAGCATCATCAGCCTTTGTCCGCTGGTCGGCCTAATATACCATCCATGAAAATAAATATTTAATCGATGCAGGTATTAAATTGCCACGTATTGAACTGATGAAAATTGTTCCCAATGTTAAGTAAAACGCAGTGCAATTTTGAATTCCCCATCGGAATAAAAAATCATTTCCTTTCGGACATCGTGATAGAAGACAAAATTGCTTCATTTACATAAAGTTTAACGGGCCGTATTAAATTCCGTACGTTTAATAAAATATATTGAACTAAAATTATTTCAATGGTATAAAAAATTAAATACAAAATTTTTTATAAGAAATATATGAATTGTTCATTCCCAAAGGGACCCGTCGAGACTTCCGAAGTTATTTAAGTTCTTAAGAATTAAGTTACTATTAAGTAAAGTTGTGATTTCAACTAACTTGATTATTACGTAGCTTTTTAATTCAAAACTTAAGTGTTAACATAATGTTTATTAAACGCATGCGCACAAGAGGTTCTTTGTTTATTAAAACCGAGGAAAGCGTACCTAATATATTTTCAACAGGTTGACATTTACTGTGAACTATGATACTAAGTTAGAACTGAAATGAATTGTTAAAAATAATGTTTTAAAACAAAAAAGATTTTTTTATAAAATTTTAGTAGATTTTTGTTAATTTACTAATATTTCTTGACCAGTCCTGTTAAGCTTGAGCTTGTGTTAGGATATGGTCCACGACAATAGTCGAATAGCGGGTTTTGAACCTACGATCTCTAGATCGGTCCGCACCCCATTAGGCTATTGGCGCTTGATAAATTACCAATAATGTTTGTAGAATCATGTAAACTTTTCTTTAAATAAAAGACACATAGAATTGAATACAATCACTCCGCTACAGTCCGTTGAGGTGAACAGACGTGTCTGCTCGCCGCACATCTGTCGCTCCGCCTAACAATTCGTTGGCCCTCTCTTGCAGATTTTGTGTTAAAATTATAATTAATTAATTAATTAATAATTAATTATAGTCGTGAAATGGCGGCTACGGACAGGTCGACGCAGCGTGGGTACCACCCGCAAGATGGACCGATGATCTAGTTAAGTTTGCGGGAGCATCCTGGATGAGGGCAGCCGAGGAGCGATCGTCGTGGCGATCTTTGGGGGAGGCCTACGCTCAGCAG
>JAODUI010000009.1:1997933-2010010 GCA_027563995.1 Papilio gigon | reverse complement strand
TGGGCCAGCGTGGTTGACTATGGCCTAGTCACCCCTAATAACAGGGTAGGCTCCGAGCCCCTCGGTGGGGACGTATACTGAGCTGATGATGATGATGATGAATATTTTTATTGAAATCGTTAACGAGTGTTCAATGTTATTTGAAAAGATTTATTTACTTCGGTCGTTCAAACACGACTGTCCCATTACAGTCAATCGTTGTTTACACGGCTGTACAATTTTCATATTTTGTTTTCTTAGCTATCGAATAATGGCAGTCTCTTGTCCAAACATGTCAGCTGACGTTTGACATGACGGGTAACCATTAATATTGTTTTATTGATGTTATACTGTTTACTTTGTTCTGTTGCCTTATTTGTAGTACATATTTACCTCCTTAGTCTATTTTTATTTTATTTATTTGTTCATTGGGAAAAATAGCATGCAATTACAAACAAATATTACAAATATCAAATATATTGCATGTGTTGTCCCCCTTCTGGCGTGCAATTAGGGAATTAAATATATTATAACAAGACTATAACAAATTAATATATTAAGTACGGGACTTGTGATTTTTGTACTCGAAGAACTCTTGGATCGTGTAGAAGACGTGATCTGTCAACCAGTTTTTCAAATTTGTTTTGAAGGTTTTGCCGTTCATTATCTTTAAGTTATTGGTATTTAAGGTAAGTGGTTGAAGACCCTAATGGCAGTGACATAGGCGCTTTTATAATATGTTTGATTTTTAATATTTGGTAATTTGAGATCGTAGTGGTGAGCGGGGCATAAGTTACGTCCGTCTGTAGATTTGGGTTGGAAATATGTAAAACTACCCTTATTTTTCGTTAGGAGACATAATTCTAAGATGTAGATGGAAGTCAACGTAGTTTACTAAATTTATACTGAGATACATACTGTAATTTACATAAGTAGTTACGTAACAAAGAAGTGCAAATTTAAAATTATCATAAAGCTAACTTTTGAAATAGAAATGTTACCGACTTTGTCGTCTAAGCAGCCTCCAGCGTTTTGTGACAGTTAAGAACTTGCTTTATAATTGTGTAGAAGTTTTAATTAGCCTGGCAGCTACTGTCACCTTACTTAGATTCATACGAAAACTTTATAAAAGGGGTGGAAATATAAAAATAATATATGTAAAACATGTATACAATAGTGCTTATTTAAATAATTATATTATATAAATAAAACAATTCAATTAAAATGATCATTTATTGATCAAATTTAAAGGTTTTGGTTACAAACAAATTAATTTAACTTTTAAACGAATTATCTTCAAGTTACTAAGGTCCTTTATCCTGGCGTTGACAGTTGTAATTTACTGTTATCTCAAGTTACAAATTGTTTTCACAATCGGATCTAAATTAGCAAATAGTTTCTTGTGTCAACGGACACCTGCTTTATTAGTTTTTTTTTAATATCAGTAGATTTTTAATTTACTAATATATCATGTTACCATTCTAAGTAAGCTTAGAAAAGCTTATGTTAAGAGTGCACAATTGTCGAATTATTTCGAACCCACGACCGCGAGATTAGGAGTACGTACATCCCATTTGATTAGTTTTAACTAAGATATTTAAATTTACCCCTCCGCCGGTTACCATTGTAGTATGTAAAAGAGTGTTAAAAGGCTTCGTGACAAAAAAATATGAGATTTCCATCATCATTCGCCTAACGCAGTTCACTGTTGAACGTAGGCCTCCCCCGTCGATTGCCACGATGACCGGTCCTGTGTCCCCGCATCAAGATTTCCTCATATAAGTTTATTCCTAACATAGGCGAGGATTTAAGAAAGCTAAAAAATGAAATCCTGTTACAATAAATTGCATATTTCTTTTCTTTTTTTATACATTGAATCTGAAAATGTATTTTCTTCAGTTTGAATCATATTTGATCTCGGCAGGAGACGTCAGAGGGCGGCCCTAAGGGATCAAATTTAAGGATTATGTTTTCAGAAATCCCTTGCGGTGTTACTTTAGTTTGGCGAACAAACGACAGTTGAAGCTTCCGCGAGATAACGTTATCTACTTACTTTACTTACGAAATTAAAAAAATTAATATTATAATTGTGTGAATTTTACGTTTAAAACTTAGAGTGCACACGTTTGGTTACTATATTTATCTTTTAATTTTTAATTATAAAACATGTTATTTGTTTCCATTGTTTAAACACTTGAAATGATAAAAATTAACATTGTATTTATTACATATTTCTTTATACGACTGTTTCGGGAGTGATCTTTTATTTTATGGATGAGATAACGATCAGGGCGTTGTTTTAACTTGACCTTTAGAACGTAGATATACTATGTTTTATCCTATTAAACGCGAAAGTTGTATGGATGTAGGCTTGTTACTATGTTTCACCATAACGACTAAACTGATATTATATAATGTTCGTAAGAAACGGGATTCTTACCAAAATTAGCCGCTTTGAGCTCCCGATATTCCTACGAGCTTCGATAGACATTATGAACATTGTATTAGTAAAGACCACAAAAATTTAAAGTTGTAAACTGACCTTGCTGAAATTTGGTATATATAGAACATAGTCTGGTACAGCACAAAGGACAGAGTTGTAAGTAAAAGCTAGTAACAAATAGTGAGAAGTCAGGGTATTACGCTTGGCAATAAACAGTTGTCTAATAATATCCTATCGTTCAAAGTTTCAGGGAAAGTTTTGCTCTCTGAGGACAGCGGGAGGATATATAAACTATATTAATGTATGTAATTATATATCAAACTAGCTGCTATCGTGTATGTTAAACGTTACAAATAGGCTGTTACTTCAATCAGAAGCGCCAATAGGTTAAGAGTACGGACTTCCAACCATCGTGGGTTCGATTCCCGCCATTAGACTATTGTGAACTATTTTTTTACAAACCTAGAGCTTAGTTGACAAGTTACAAGACATATAAATAAATTAAGAAAATACTGTTGTTGTCCTAAAAAAAAAGAAATAAACTTTTTTCGGATAGTACTGGCATAAACAAGAGTTCAGAGTAAACAAAAAAACATTTTACGATGTTCATGATAGATTTTATTATGTAAACTACGTATTCTATGAATTGTATGTGTGTGTGAAAGAGATGTACATCCTCATACAGGACAGCTACATTCTTTTTTTTTTTTTTTTTTTAGTCGCATATCGTCCATTTTAATTCATTCGTGCGCTACAATTGATTGCAATGAAACGTTCACAGCGACCATGGCATTTATTTTTCAAACACGTATTCGTTTCGATCGACCTGCCTTGAATACAAAATTGCTTGCCCAGATTTACTCCTAAGTCAGTCCCTGCCGTTAATAGTTTTACAATCTTCAGTATTCAAAGCCTCTAACGACCGCGTACCTGAATTGTTCATAACAATGTTGTGTGCAAAACTCTATTAGTGATTTTCCCTTCTTGTAAAATGGACTTTTACCCTTTCAAGCTTACCTGGATAGTTTAGTTTAGTTATAAGAAATATTAGTAAAGTAACAAAAATATACTGATATTTAAAAAAAAATTGCACATAAAATTTTGTTTAACATTAATTTCCGTTGTATTCCGTTACGTTTGTAATGTTACATTCCAAGTGAATTTTAGAATATAAGATAGGAGTTGGAATAGAGGCGGCATGTTGTCATTGCATTATACACAGCTGTTGGAGCCCAGGGAGGCGGAAACAGAGCACACGCCGCCTCGCGCACAAAAGTATGTGATCCAAGTTAACTGTATATCACTGCTCTGGACTGCGACAGAGTTTGCATTAAGTTTATACACCTCAAAGCGTATTATACTATAGTTCCTTAGATACAATAATCGAATTTTCATATTTTGTTGAGTAAGGTATATATACAGTAAAATCATCTAACATACTCAATCATCATCAGCCAATGTCTGCCCACTATTTGACATAGTCCTTTCCCAGCATGCAGTCCTCCGCCTTCCGCATCAAGACAAAACAAATCAATAACAAATTTAAAAAAAAACGAAAGATTTCATTTGGTCATCATCATCATTATCAGCTCACTATACCTCCTCACCGAAGGGGCTCGGAGCCTACCCTATGATTAGGGGTGACTAGGCCATAGTCAACCACGCTGGCTCAGTGGTTGTTGGTTAATTTCACACATATCTTTGAACTTCTTCGCCGATATATGCAGATAACACTACAATTAAAATTATATTAAATTTTCGGTAAACTGAACAAATTAATTCAGTATAAAACACAATATTTTGTTTGTTTACAAACCATTTGTTCTTTTTGAGTCTTTGTCCGCAGCTAATGGTAGTATTATATTTGGTGCTTCGCCGAAACCCGCGCCGAGTACTTTATTTGACTTAACGAACGTAATCCTTGCCGGGCAATCCCATTGGGTCGTTTAGTACGGACATCTGCGGAGCCATCGCGACAATTTATATGGTAATGTTTAAAGAGGGCCGGCCTTCTAAGAACCAAAGACTACATTAGAATAAATTTGCTTGTTTCTTTTATTTAGACAATGATTTTATACGTTCGAAATATACGTGGATACCCGACCTGATCTTAAATGTACCGGATTTTTTTTGTTACTTATCTTCTCTTATCTTCGTCTATTATCTTGTTAGATCGCGATCATGTATATAAGCTTTTATTTAACTTCACCGTGTCTGTAATCATATCTTACAAGTTAAATTTGTTCCACTTCCCAGTTTCCGATTGAGCTAAAATTTTGCACGTATATATCATGATAACGCAATATTATTCTGACATAGAACTGATCTGATGATGGAGCTCGAAGATGGTCATAGGAACTTTATAATTAAACGCCACCTCATCAAGCTTGGGTCAGTTTAATTCGTCTTGACGAGTACTTTGATAACAATAGCATGTTTTAAAAAAAAACATTTTTCTTTAATTTTTTTCATGAATAATACAAATGTCAGATCATAAAAAAAAACATTGAAAGCTTTGAAAAAGCTAGAAGTTTGGTTTTTCATGAAAGCATATCTGTATAAAAGTTCTATTAACATAAAGAAAGGTCGAAGTAAATTTGAGCATTGTGAGATCGCAATCCTTAGCAGCCTCAGAGCCTCGCGTTTCACGTATTCATCATTCATTACGAGATCAAGGGAAACTATGATACAGCACATCTTTGTAACTATTAATAACTACGAAGATGATAAATTATGCTTAACTCGACCGACCCATACAATGGAATAAATAAAAATTAATGACATTTCGTTGGCTTGCTACCAGAATATTGACTTGCGTATTGTTTATTTATATTCAATACATGCACTCTTAATTAACATGTCTAAAGTATAACAATACCATAAGTCTCAATGTACAGTTAAAGTTGCGGACTAGCGATCTAGCGGTCGTGGCTTCGAATCTCACCATCTTCTATATACGTACATATATCTTAACAAAAACATTTTTAAACCTTACCTAGATGTTTACAAGAAATCCACTTATATTTTATTAAAAAAAAAAAGTGTTGTGCAAAATTTTTGGTAACTGTTATTGAAAAGCTTCTTATAAAAGTTACCTATTAATAGCTAGGTGTATTAGAGAGAATTCATCGGAGGGGTGTGTAGCGTTTATACCACTTTCAGTTTTAAGTCAAGGGCGTCGAAAAATTGAAATACTAAGGTTGTACTGTCACAGACCAAAAAAACTCGAGCAGAGGAAATAGAAATCAGAGTGCAAAATTCCCTGCGTTGTAGTGCCGCCCTACACAAGATATTCGTGTTTAGATTTGGTTTTGGAGGACTTTTAATGTCGGAGGCCAAGACACGCTTCGGATCGTTGCGTTAGTAAATTATAACTAAGCAATCAAAAACTGTACAGTTTAAGTGATAGTTTAAATTTTGTTCACACACGTATGTTTTACTTGTAGACTCCGACTTTTCAGTTACAACTGAAAGTGTGTACTTGAGACAAATTAATTGATTCATCTAGTTTGTGTAGCAGTGTCTATTTCGTCTGTTTTAAGATTACAAATATTCGATGTCAGATATTAAAATAGCAATGATTTCGATGTCCAATAATATCTAAATTTATTCATTTCCATTACAGTTGTAAATTGAAATGGTTCTCGTTCATTCTGAATTTTCAAATTAAATTGTTCTACCAGTTTCTGATATTGACAACTTCGATAATCTATTCAAGTTTTGAGCACGATGTAAATATCCAGTATTTTAGTTAGAATAGATTTGTACTAACTTTAACTACGAGTAAATGATTATTGAGATTTCGTTACATTTATTCAAATACTAGTTGATCCGAACTGTCTTATTCCAAACTATGAACATTTAATTCTGATTTACCGTGTTTTTCTTTTTTTTTTCTAAAAAAAAATAAATTCTATCATCCGTTCATACGTGATGTGACCTTGGGAAATAGAGTTTACTTTATGAAATAAATATTATAAAAATCTAGGTTAAAGTGACGGAAATTTCAAAGTTTATTAAAATTCGGAATATAGTTTTAAATGTTTTTCCTATTATTGTTACTTTACAAAACCGCATTTCAAAATATAACGGTTAGCATGATGTCATAATAATCATTATCAAGTTAATGTAGAATGAAAATATCTGTGTTTTTTCATGCGGAAGCTCACGAGGATATTTTAGTACAACTGGCGAATGTAAATTCGCTGATGAAACGCTGCGGTTCGCTGATGTGAGTAAAATTAAGTGTTGAAATTTGGTGGCCTTTAAAAATTCATTAAATACCTTATTACGGTTAAACGTGGTTATATATAAATTATCTATAAAAAAACATATTTCGTATACACATTATCGTTACTGTAATCTAAAGCTTTTTTTTGGTTTTGTCTATCCATAAGGACTGTGCACTGTGAAATTATTGAGAAAGGTTGTTAGCAGGGGGCAGACAAAGGCTGATGATGATGACTATGATGATGGTGACAATCGTCATAAGTCCGTGTTTGTTCAGGGGACTCTCAGAAACAGCTGGACCGATCATTCTTATGCATGGTCGTCAGATAGCTTTAGGTAAATTAAAAAAAAATCGAATGAAAGTTTTTTTTCTCAGACTTACTTGTAGTAAGTATGTTAATATAAAGAAATGAATTATTACAATCTAGTCGATAATATACACTCGTAACACTTAAAGAAGGTTTTGATCAAAAATGATACAAAAAATTTTGGACTACCGCCAACACTCAATCTGCCTCGTTCTATCGCGCTCCAATTCCTTTTGACAAATCATTTGTTTTAGTTTAGTCTCGTTTGATACAAGGTGTTGCATTTTGACAAAATATACTGACAATATCAATAGATTGATTAGGCCGGTTAGGGGTACGGATGTCCGACGTGGTAGAGAGTTCGAATCCCGCCATTTGGCTGTTATCGTGAACCATTCCTAACATAAGCTTTTTCAAGCTTACCTGTAATGGTTACAAGAAACATTAGTGAATTAATAAAACTCTACCGATATTAAAAAAAAAACAATACATGAATGAACTTTAACCCTTTTTTGAATTAATGTAAGAACAGAAACAAAGGTAATGAAGTGCGTTGATTTTCTTTTGTGACATTGAACGCCACGATACAAACACTGAGTACTACGTTTGTGTTATTAATATGTAGTTAAATATTGCTTATATATATTATGTACTGGCCAGTTTATAGTGTCAATGGTCAGCAATGTGAAATGTTACATTTACTATGGGTACGTTATAAATAGATTGTAGACACAAAATGTTCCAAGGGTTCGATATACGATCAAGGTAATGGCGCTCATCAAACTGCGCCTCACATTTTATGGACGGTTTACAAGTTTTGATGACAGTTTCGTCAGACATTAATCAGAACCAATCACTTCATAGATGTTCAGAACTAGGTCATTGTGTATAGATAGTATACACTTTGAAAACAACGCCATCTATTACGGTTTCCTGGTAAACTTTTTAACTTAAGTAACGGTCTCTTATTTTAAGTTCTTTCGTCAAAGGGTTAGTCTGTAAGCAATTTTTTTATTAATAAAATAAGTTTATTCGCTTCTGCTCTATGTTAAATTTCACGTTCATTCTTTCGTGAAATTTACTTCAAAAGTAAATGGAAAGTTTAATATTAAGATACTATTTCTCTGGCCGCATCCAAAGCATTCACTAGACAGTCCTTTGGTTTAGGTTTTTCATAGTTAGTGTTCACCAATAACTTCCTTAGTGTTCCTTTAAGGATGCTAAGTGTGGTAGTCTGTCAAATTTGGTTTTTATAAATATACTTAATTATTCAGTAATTTTAAATTGCTGAAATTTCGTTGCATGAATTTTTCGGTAAAAAAAATTGCAAACTACGAAATAGTACATTTGGCAAATTACACGCATATTTTCAGTGGCTACATCGCTGTCACGTCGTTGCGGGAGAGCCTAATTAACATTTCCCCGCCGCAGGCTCTCGGAATTTTTTCAGCAAAATATCACTTTTGGAATTATATTACACCGCTGTTATCAGTATTTGAAATATTATTTTTTAAAATACAATATTTTAGAAATTAATTAATACCGTTGAAATGTTTATTAAGAAAATCATGAATACGAAAAAAGTAAAATACGCATCTCCCCGTTGGCTGGGGAGGACGTGGGACTCGTTGACCGAGAAGCGGCCAGAATACCTACTAAAACCCAAGGATGTTCCTTATCGTCACGATTTAGCTGGGCCACGGGAACACTTTCGCAATCGTCCGTGACCCAGCCGGATAAGTTTAGAGTCTAGGCTAACTTAGAGGTGACAAGGCTAGTCAACCACACAAACCAATTACGGTTTGACTTCACGCATATTTTTAAATTTCTCCGCCGATATATACAGCTTGCACCACAATGCTTTCACAGTTAGAACGTTGGATAAATGTACATATGGAATTATAAAAACTCATTGGTTTATAGCGGGAATCAAATTTGGTTCGGTCGAAAGCTTAACTTCGCCACCAACGTACGTAATTGCATTCTCTGTTGTTTATTAAATTGGCAACGCTTGTTTGTTCTAGATGTCCAAGACTGCATTCAACTGTTTTTTTTTATTCTTTTCAAAAATTTTTGAAACTTCAACCAATGAGCTTTTTATTATTTTAACATCTTGAAATTATAGGCTTGACATTTAGTAAAAAAATGTCTTACTATAAACAACTGCTCCTCTAGTGTTGCGGATGTACATGGGCGTCGACGACCACGTTTGTAATCACGCCACTCGTTTGCCCCCTACTCTTCTAAAAAAAAACAGGAACACAGTATGCAGTAGTTAGTATGTTTACTAGAATACATACATGTTGTAAATGTGAAATGTTCGTAGAGAATTGTAATACGTTACCACTTAATGTTCGGGTTGGGTCTCATTTGCGCTTGAATAACGGTCGCGTAGTTACCGCGTACGTACGAAGCGGAGGGATTACAATGTAGAACAATGAATACTTGATACGAGAATTTAACAAGTGATTCATTATTTTAAAACTATCAAGAAATACTTCTAATAAAGGCTTAACTGAGGTGTAGGTACCGACTAGTCTCGGACCCGACGGGGGTCCTTCGTTAGGGTGAACTATTGGGCTGTACTCGCGGTCGTTGTAAAGCCGTTGTTGTTATCAGTATAGTAAAATATCTCACGAAGGCATTTTGTTTTTTTTTTTAAGTTATTCTAATCTACATAGTGAAATTTGACTGATGGATATTTATTATTACGTGTATGATGAAATGCATAGTCTGGAGAAACACTTAAGGTACTAGTTGTTTTTTTTTTAATCGCGGATGATAGCTGGTTGACAGATGCCCGATGCGATCCCATACTTTAGTGGTGTATATTACGATCCACGAAGATCCAGAAAATCGTTACAAAGCACGTAGATTGTGCATCCCTAACTGTACCTAGTATTGTAAATTTAATCCACAAAGTTAGATTTATCATTATATTGATACTTTTACAATAATCTGTTCTCTCAAACATTTGTATCATCATCATCAGCTCACTATACGCCGCCACGGGAGGTTTGGAGCCTACCCTATTATTAGGGGTGACTAGGCCATTGTCAACCCAGTGTCTGGTGTTTGACTTCAAACATATCTGTGAAGTTCTTTGCAGATATGTGTGAAGTGTACATATGGAATTCGAAAAACTCACAAACTTATTGTTGTTTTGTTTGTATGAAAACATTTGTATGATACGAATAAATACAGTTCAGTATCGGTAAATAAACATAAAGAGGTATCATTAATAAATAAAAATCTCTCACCGCAAGCTGAATGGTGGAACGCAAACACGCGATTCTGAAAGCGAGTTTTCCAATTAGCTGCAACACAATAGTGCGCGTCGTGCTAATGATTTACCCGCGCCCACGCCCACGCCCACGCCCTATATCAATACTTCATTATGTTCAAAAGTGCCTGCTTTCAGCGTGTTTATTACTACAACAAATTGTTATAATTGCGAAATATATTTTTTATTCGATTGATCGGCGTAAGCAAGGCTGCCGCTTCTGTTTAACGTAATCATGTTAATTAGATATCACACGAGGATTATTTAAAAGATTCTTTATTGAAATTAAAATTACAATGTTATTTATGACATTGCTTGTGCTCGAAAGGGCTTAAACAAAAACTTAATAAGGACTGTTCAAAGTTCAGCCAAATCTGATAAGCCGTTTTCGTTATCTGCTAACAAAATTTTCATTTTCTTGCTCTCATCATCGTTTAGAGCTAGACTTTTAACCTGAAGGTCCTGCGTTCGTTGTGTATTCATGCGTTTTACTTATCTAATTTTAGAATTTCATATGTCAATTTATCCGGCGTTCTAACGGCGAAAACATCGTGGTGCAACCTACACATTTTTGTACATAAATTTAAAAATATGTGTAGTCAACGAAAATAAATTTCAGATGCGAAAAATACAGTCGATTTGAGAATCTCCTCTTGTTTGGAATCGGTTAAAAATACGCCTGACATTTTTCTTCGGCAAAGTCGTTATACTGCGTCTGCTAAGAAAAAAACTAAGGAGCTTTTATTTTTTATAAAATATTATGATATACAAACACATACTACACTTAATTTGATTTATTTGAACAATAAATTCAAGTTTGCGATACCAGTCGAAGCCGTATCTGGAACACAAATTACAGCTCAGCCGTGTCCTTCGGCTGTGTACTTGTCTCTAACACTGAGCTCGTATCCTTTCACTGATTTATATTTAGTGCTTGCAGCGACACGCCGATTTATGGTTTTGTCTTCGTTGCGAATTTTCTTATAATTCTACGGAACTAAAGAGAATTGAATCAATAGAGTGGATCATTGAAATATTTTTTTTTACTTAAATTCGTCAATAAAGTATTAATATAATTAATAAGTTGAACTCTTATTGTATTACTTCAAAAATTATGTATTAAAGATCCGTAGTGTGGGAGCCTGGTGATCAAAAACACAGGTTATCCTAGTTTCGACACCGCTCCTGTCAAAGGGGGAAAATAAACTTTATTTGTTTGATTGATAATTGACAATGAATTACGACGAGGAATGGCTATATTTTTGTTTGAATTTTTATTAATTATTTTTTTTTTAGTTTCATGTCATCTATATCCTGGTTGATAAATTTACTTACGCTAACCACGAAAAACCCAACAAAATTTTCTCAATACCATTTCATTTGAATATATTGTCAATTTGGTCGCAAATTTCACTAAACGTTGTCCATTTGTAAAAGTAATGATTTCATTAAAAAAAAGTTGTTATGTTTTTTTACAATACAAATAAAATAAACATGATAAGAAGAGTGATTGGGATTTATTAAATTTTAAATATTTTAAATAATTTACATGTTTTATTATATTTTAATTTTTTTATAATATTAAACAAAGAGATATTCGCTGGTTGTATGACTTCCGAATTAACCACAGAATACTGGCTTCATACTTCCAATTATTAAAACTAAATTTTTTGTGGAATTGGGTTTTATTGGTATTTTTTATCATTCTGATAAAATTACAGGTATTACATAGTAACTTATAGTAAGAAATTTATTTAAAAAAAAGGCTTTATTAAACGCGCATGTCGATTTACTCTTCCCCTCGACGGCATTAACATAAAAAATATATATTCCT
>JAODUI010000009.1:1963908-1976833 GCA_027563995.1 Papilio gigon | reverse complement strand
TTATTATTTCTATTACGTCATAAACATGACAGGGAGTTATCTTTGCTTGTTTTGAACGCATTAAAACAGCTGGATATTTAGGTACATTTTTTTTCTGTCAATTGAATAGTTCTTGTTAAAATCATTTTGTTATTGTTGCTATAACGTGACAAACACGCAGGCGGCGCTTGAATTCGCCAAAATAGAGAAGTGACCTCTACCAATAAATATCCGCATATGCAGATACATTGCATGCATAATGCATTTGACTGCCGACTCTGATTTATGATCACTCGGAGAGTCCCTTAGTACAGATTTATAGTACACTAATCGACTGTTCAAATAACCACTATATTACCCTGGGTGCAGACACGATAAAAGTTGATAAATGTGATTTTTATTTGAATACTCAAAAAAAAACGTGCTTAACAAAATACTTTGTCATCGATCGTGTAGCTTCAAAAATTCCAAGTAACCAAGCCCTGATTTTAAATGAGAACCCTTCAGTCATTAGTTTTGAAGAGGCGAGTAAATTGAGAATAATATAACCAGCCCTCAGCGACTGGGAGATCGTTAGAGAGGTCCTAGACCTTGCATTGAAGTGCCAGCGGAAATAATATTGGTAGTAAAGGGCTTAATGAACCGAATCTTTCTATTCATTTTAAAAATACTCAGATGTTAACCTATTTTGACCTGATTTAGGCAAGTGCCCAGCTGTATTCGTGTCTAGATATCGGTATATTTGCTTCACAAAAGCGTATCTATGTGTGTTTATATGTAATAAACTAAATGTCGGAGTTGGATTTTAAAAAGAAGAATTTTATTATCCTTTATTAGAAACTAATAGTATGTATGACAGATAATTACTATACTTACTGGCCATTTGTAATTCGTTTTTATTTGAATTAAAAAAAATAACTGTGACGTAAGACTTAATCAACCTTGACAAAATTCCACTGACTCATTTATCAACCTGTTTTACAATATAACAGCAGTTTAACTAATATCTCGTTATAATGTCAACAAAAAGACTAAAGAGAATTGACGTGACTCACTCTCTACGGAACGCGGAACTATTCACTTATTTGGATGATACCTTTTTTCTCAATCTTTCTTTTTTGTTTTGTAACTGGCCAGTACTGATCTAATACGACAATACTGACGACCAGTACGCGTGTATATTTTCTGACGAAAAAAAAACTAATAATGAACGCATTTTTTTTTTCAAATATTGCTTTTTCATAAATTTATGCATTATTTCGTCCGGTGGCCAATTCTCGTTTGTCACGTTCTCGTCAACATTTAAAGCTTCGATAATATTATGAAATTTTACTGTTATTTAAAAATAAGGAAAACGTATCTGATAGATTTTTGAGGTATTCTTCGTAATAATGTCGTGTAACAGGTTTTATTCAACGGCATTATATTGTAATGAGTCACGACGGCGACGTTTGACCTCTTATCCGTAATCGTGGCCGATTTTATCGGCTGACATGAACCTTATTGTCATTAACCACACAGAAATAAAAGGTTATGTATAACCTTAGAAAACCAGACAGGAATTATTGTTTATTATAAAAAGCAACAGAACCAAATATTGGTATAATTCAATTTTAAAAAATATCATTTTTAAATTCAAATTATAAAATATTTTTAATGATCGAATATAAAACGCCTATCTGTTTCTTTATAAA
This sequence comes from Papilio gigon, assembly GCA_027563995.1. Taxonomy (NCBI): domain Eukaryota; kingdom Metazoa; phylum Arthropoda; class Insecta; order Lepidoptera; family Papilionidae; genus Papilio; species Papilio gigon. The sequence goes on along the minus strand of JAODUI010000009.1, from coordinate 1,975,160 downwards.
ATATGTAAAAGGGCTGATGAGGATGATGATGATTGTGATGATGATGATGTTGACACAGCAAAGGTTTACCTTATTAACAAGGTTACCCAAGACGGATTTATCTGTCTCGGGTCACCTTGATAATAAGCCCAGTACACTAACTAGTATTTGCAAAATTAATTCCGATAACCCACTCCTTGACGAATTACTAAGGAGGACGTACTAAATTATGAAACTATACCAAAAATGGACAATACTTTCTTTTTAAAATATACTGTTAACAATTAGAATCAAGTATTAGTAAGAATTGACTTTTCAAATTAGCATCGTGTAAATCGCTGCGGATAGTGACCGTCACTAAGGACTATAGACGCCTATAGTCAGTACGGTGATACCGCTCGTTTCCCCCTTCTCTTATCTAAAATCAACCAGAATTATCGTCTTTGTATTTAATAAAAAAAAAATCAACAGAACCAAATATTAAAATATGTAACATCAATGTAAACTTTTTCTTTTGTACAGTATAAGTATCCACACTTACCTTTTGTTAACGGGCCGTAACTACGACACGCAAAACAATAGCTTTGTACCCCGAGCTCGGGGAATGCGAAAGGTTTAAAATTTTACCTACAGCTGTCACCTACGGTAACAATTAAACATTTAATGTAACTAATTGACAAACCTAAACACACTGTTCATTGTAAATTCTTCAAATTAAACTCAAATTTGAAAAGAAATGACAATCGAATATTTAAAATTATTTGAATTCTTCTTTTTTTATCTTTAATGGCTGTCTTTATCTGAAATACATTGAACCTCAATTAAATTATTAAAACTTTCGTGAGACATTTCACTATATTACTTATAAAAACGGCTTCACTCACGTGTAATGTAATATATATAATAGTACCAATCCCACTCACCATGAAGAAGAGCCCCCGATGGGCTCGAAACTAGTCGGTACCGACACTTATTTACACGTGAGTTAAGCCTTTTTATAAGTAGTATAATGAAACGCCTTGAACATGCTTATTATTGTTTTTAGAAGTCTGAAAATGGACTGTCTATTTTGGTTTACTAATAAATCAAAAGCCTAAATACTTGAACAAGGATAAAAGTCTAGTCTTTGGTTCTGTAAATTAATCTAAAATGTAATTTTTCAAGATACGTAGGCTTCTGTTAATCATACATTATATCAAAAAACAACAAAGTCTATTTTTAATTGTAGATTTCAAGCCTAGGCTAAGGCACAATCACAAGGCACATCAATACTTATCAAGACAGTATCACAAACAGTTCCGCGGTCAGTATACTTTTGTGATATGAAGTTTTGAATTAATCAGTTTTTGTTATAACAAGCTTACAAATGACATCAAAAGAAATGCACACGCACATTCATATTCCTTACAATAATAAGGCGGATAGTGCGTCTCTTCCGTTCATTGTGTTCCTACAATGAGTGAACAAAGAAACCCGACACCGTTTATATGTGACTTAGATTGAGCGAAAGCGGACTTTTTACGAATGACGTCACGCGTCACGTCTGATGATGCATTGAGCTCCGAGGAATCCGCGAGCGATTTCCGAGAATTATAAATATTATTGTACGTCACAGTTACACGGAATCTTTATTGGTATTATTAGAATAATTACCGCTATACATACGTATGCCATAATTTAATTAAGTTACCTTATTTGTAGTAAATAAATTCTAAATATAACCTATTTCTTTCGACCGCTTAATGTTGACAGAGAAAACGTAAATAGCGCCATCTACTTAATTTACCTTTTAACATCTCACTTCTTTAGAACTACCAAACATTTATTTAATATTACTATTAGTGTACTCTTGATATTTTTCTGATCATAGAAACGTGTTGTCATCAAATTTCTCGTATTATTTATTCGTCAGCTATATTTTATACCGTTACTAATATATCTAGATTGACAAATATTACCGGTATAAATGGAAAGAAGTTTATTTTAGTTAATTATAAAGGAATAATTGAATGTTTGAAAAAATAAAGTAAATTATTGAGTTTTAGTTAAATAATGTTTACAAGGCGACGTTAGTCGTCGTATTTAATTTGTTGTAATAATTGTTAGGACATAATTTCTTATCTTAATATCGATATGTTGCAACGAGGAATTACGTTGTCATTATCAAATCTATTACCATTGTATGGTAAGTAGTAATTTCTATATGTTTTTAGATATAACTGACAAATAGTACTAAAACAGCAATCTGGTTATATGATGGCTCAGAAATCATCATCAGCTGCTATCTACCCACTGCTGGACGTAAGCCTTACTCAATGACATCCCGCCGTTCGTACAAAGTCGTCGGTCTTCCAAAAAAAATAACTAAAGAGAACAATTATAAATATCCATGCTATTCATAATTGGCTGAATACTGAAACTATAATTGAACATGAAGCGCCAATACCCTAATGGTTAAGGGTACAATCTACCGATCTAGCGGTCGTCGGTTCCAATCCCACCATTCGACTATTGTCGTGAGCCATATCCTGACACAAGTTTTTTCAAGCTTACTTGCAATGCTTACAACAAATGTTAGAAAATTAACAAGAATCTACTCATATTTAAAAAAAAAACATAAACACCGCTTAGAATCAAAACAGATTTCAAAATTTAATATGAATTTGGCTTTTAAGAGTGACCTTATCATTTAAGTATTTGTTCGTAATCTGACCTGTTATCACTACTTACGTTTTTTTTTTATTAAACTTCTTTATAAATGTCCATTTCTTTCTGGAGGCTGTGTTGAACGTGGTTCGCTCTAAGCCGTTGATTCAAGCAGCAGACCGCATTGTAGCCAATGTCCCTTGAAAATAAATTACGGCCTTTGCACTGCAGTTTCCGCTCCAATGAACGTTGCATTTTCTCTCTTTTTGTTACAATCCTGTTTTTTTCACTGATGAAAATGTGTGTATGTCGTACCAGACTAATATATCATCTGTATAGTACTTGATTTATTTTGTACATGCGTTTCTTTTAAACTATTTACAAGTATAATTGAATGTAGGAGACTAGAAGCTTGGGGCGCCGTCCCTCCAGGTAGACCACAAGTTACTGCGGACGGCAGAAAGTTGTTGGAGGACCTCATCCTGTGGAAGGTATTGGGGAAGGTCTATGTCTAACAGTGGACAGACAGGCAGATGATTACGTTACGAGCATATTAGTTAGTCAACATACTTCGTATTTTTGCATCACTTGCCCGTTTCAACAGTTTACAAGGACCAGAGTAAAATGGCAGCTATTGTGAAGTCAAAGTCTTCCTAGATTATTTCATTATTTGACTTATTACTTAGATAATAGATAATTTAGACACTAATGGACAAACAAGGGCTGATGGTAATGATGAAACAATTCAGATTAAATGCCGCATTCAAAGTCGATTAACGATTATTTAAGAAGTGCCTTAGTGTCGATTTTGCGTACTAAATCTATAAATTAACCACTTGACTACGAGTGTTAATTCAATTGGTATATTATGCATTTATCGATCTATCAGAAAGCTTCAATCCCCATTTTTCTGTCGGACAACCAAATAAACGTGCAGCTGCCCGAGGTTTTTAACATAACAGGTGCATACGATGCCCTTTTTTTGTTTGCATCTTCCCTCTCGCTCTCGCATAGAGATATCGTAAGTGGTTTTGATTTTAACATTCGGATACGTGACATTTTTTTTTTCTTAAACGCCTCCTCAAGTTCAATGCACTTTCTAAACCATTAATAGAAATAGATTTCTTTTTGTGTTTACAAAAATTACCATATAAAACGAACGAATTAAATGTTTTATTTTATAGATTGATTAGTATTCAGATTTTTTTTTTATACGAGAAGTGGGGCAAACGAGCGCGGGATTACAAGAGCGATCATCGACGCCCATAGACACCTGGAATATTAGAGGAACCACAGATGCGTTGCCGGCCTTTAAGATAGAGGTACGCTCGCTTCTTGAAGGACCCTAAGTCGTATAGGTTTGGAAATACCGCGGAGGACAGAATCTCTATCTATCTGAACTCAAATACTTACGAATATCCTCTTTCATGCAATCCATCCACACCTTATTGTATATACCGAGTACTGGAAGTAATTTGGGGAGTCGTCTACTTAGTGTGTGTTATGATGCCAAATTTTTAACCATCTTCCCCTTTCTACCATTTCTTTCAAGGAGACGATGGTAAGTGAAAGTTGATTTGGCAAGGTGCTCATAGGTAAGAGATCCTCTTTATGTGCGTCCTTGAAATGTTGATAGTCGATCTGTGTATACCGATATCTATAGGCAACTGTTGATGCCAATTTGGCGAAATGTGGTGGCAGTTTGTTTTTCTGTTATTAGAATATAACCAAGAAATTCACCAATATAAATCGATTCCGTATCTCTATAATACAATAGAAACTATATCCGGATGACAAACAACAATTAAGTTAATCGACTGTTTAAGGAAAACAAATGGAAAAATCATGACCATATATTATACGAAATACAGCGCCATCTCTACGAGACGCTTGAAACTACTTTCACGGTCGTTTTTGTTTACGTTGCGCACGTGTTGAGCTTATGAATGAACGTCGTAAGTTCAAGGTGTCGCCGTGAACGGACGCGAGCGCTGGCGTCAAGGCAATGAACTAAATTATTACTGTTAAAAGGTTAAAAAATTACATTTAAAGACTACCGCTATAATATTATACAATAATTTATAATTAATCATTTGTTTTCCGTCTATACTTAATAATTATTATTGATCTAAATTTTGAATGGATGTGACGAACCTTCAAAATGGCTTTAAAGATCTCCGAGAAGTTTTCCACTAATGTGTAACATAAATGAAGACCTCCAACTACGTTTTTATCAATTCAGTGCAGTTGTAATCGCGGATAAAAGAAGTTTAACTTATATATATATATATAAAAAACTTCTCTCTTTAGAAATGATTCAACAGTTATATAAAATAGTCGACGTAATAATTCACAGGAGACGGTAATAATTTTACATAATTTTATTCACACATTTGTGTCAAAAAAATGTTTGAATGAAAAGAATCTATGCAAATCTTTGGTCACGTTTTTGTTTGCTATTTTTGTTTTATTGTTCGCTTCGTATAAGAGATGGCGTAACTGTGCTTTTTACTAAAACCAATTCTTCATATTACGTTGCATATTTTTGAACTATATATACTAATATATATTTATATAAACACAATTAAAACGTACCACGATAGCAGCTACTGGTTACTGAAATTGTAACCTTAGTGTAATAATTTAAGATTTAATTTCCAAAAGCAAGCCTTACGTTTAACCAAAAGATTAATTTGTAAAGAACTGACCGCGTCAAATTAATGTATCTGTACACTAATTAAACATTTAATAGAGTACGTTTTATAAGTGAAAACAATTTCTATTCATACCATGATAGCAACGTCCAGCTTTTCCGCCCTCGTTTAAGACCGTAAAATTTCTATTCTCTGCTATCACAACTTGAACGAAAGTCACGTTCGACATAAAATTTCATAAACTATCGTAAAGATTATAAACTTTGTAATAGCAAATATTAACAGATTTTAGTAAATTTACTAATATCATTGTACCATAACAACAAAGCTCTAAACTTGCACTAAAATATGGCTTACAATAGTCGAACGGGATTCGAACCCTCGACCGCGCGATGGGAAATTCATAACCTTAACCATTAAGCTATTTGCACGTTTAAATAAAAATCTGACACTTATCTGGTATACACCGACTAGTTGCGAGCTCATTGAGGAATCTCGGAATCGACTAGTTTCGAGCCCATTGGGTACTCGGCTATGATAAGTTTCGTGCCATTTTTTCCCTTTCCTCAAAGGGACATGTTTATCAAAGCATTATAAACCTAAAGTTATAAATGTGACAATGAAAAATCCATAAGTTAATACTTAGAAACATGTCATAAACATTTTTCATACATTGCTATAGACGTGACGGATCGGATGATTTCACTGACCTTACTCAAGCAGCTAGAGGGCAAACTGACGACCTGGAAAGAAGGAAAGCTCTGTATAGTCCAAGTATTAGTAAATAAGCGATTTATTAACTAATATAAAAATGTATATAAAGATGGACGGATGCCATAGTTTTAACTATATACGAATTTATAAAAATAAACATCGATTTAAGGTACTCATCATGTCTCCAGGGTCTCGGAGTCTGTCGGAGTTAAAGGTGGCGGTTCTAAATCAACTATCCTGTCTCAATTATCAACTTCACACATATTTTTGATTTTCTTCTCAGATATGTGTACCAACACGATGTTTTCCTTCATATTAAGAACGTCGGATTTGTACACGTGAAATTCGATAGTCGAAATCGCATTGAACTGGGAGGTGTAGATTACGGTGCGATCAGTTAACGTTATTTTTTTTAAAGAGAAGAAGGCAAACGAGCGTCAGATTCACAAACGTGGTCGTCGGCGCCCATACATCCGCAACACTAGAGGAGCAGATGCATTGCCGGCCCTTTAGAAAGGGATACGCTTGCTCCTTGAAGGGTCGTAAAAGTCTGGAAATATTGCCGAGGACAGACCGCTTATTCATTAAAGCTTTATTAAGCATAATATGTTATAAAAACGTAGCTTTAACTTCAAATGTAATACATCGGTACCGGATGTCTGCACTATCAGATAAACGAGTCGAGTTTCTAGATAATGCATTTAGATTTCTCATTCGACTCACATCTCCCAGCCGTAGCGTACTTAACTCAGCATACCGTAAAATGACGCTTCATTTTATGAATAACTAACTCTGTAATTAACGAAGATGTTAGCATCGTAATTAACTGTACTCATTAATAAGTAGGTATGAGATATTTTAAAAGGTAAAAAAAACGTCAACTTAAGTAATTAAAACCATGAAATCGTCGAACGAAGGCATTCATTTTTATTGTAATTAATATTTATGTCAAATAATAAGTCACTGTCAGCAAACTTTTCCTTACATAGTATCGGCACAGTACTCCATACATCTCTGTCGGCCGTCTCTGAACTCACACCCTTCTTACGAACATCCTTTCATAATACAATAACATAAATTTAGTAGATTTCGAACATAAAATGATTATTTCTATATATTATTAATACTGTATAACTCATTTTATTGTCTGGTCAAGTTTACGGGCGTATCCTGGATGAAGGCCGAGGATCGTTCGATGGCGATCTTTGGCAGAGGCCTACGCCCAGGTAGGCGACATGTAGGTGATACGATGATGAAGATGATGAATTTTAATGTCTGACCAGGGATATAAAATACTTCGACACATTTTCGTAAAATATAGAGAACCATTTGCGTTTAGAAAGTGACGTAATGAAGATGGCGATGCAAGCGCCATCCGGGCAGGATTTTTAAATCTGGTTAGCCTGTACTAATTTAGACTAGACTAGACTAACGTTAGATTAAATTGATAATGGTCTCGATCAAATCTGTCATAGATCTAGAACGAACACTGGAAGACCACTTAAATTATTTTTTTTTAATTTCGTAACAGACGCACGGACTACTGTTAATGATTATCAGACATAACTTAACTTAAACTTTAACCAAGTTTTGTTAAAATAATTAATGCAAACGTATAAAATTACCTGCTATCAAGTTTCTATCTGACAAGTGTTTTAATTAGACGTTGTTTCTATGTAAATATATTGAAAGGAGGTAATTGAATTAAGTAAGAATTTGGAACAAGTGAATGTTAGTGAGGATGGAAAGGTGTCATTCGATTGGAAAGAGGAGCATGGAAGGCATTGGGAAAGTCCAGCGAGTCGCGGTGTCACGTGATACTCATGCTCCTGCGGCGCCGACAATCATAACGAGAACCAAAAAAAAAGTTTAGGTAGTCCAGCGGGGGACATGCAAAGGATTAATTAATGTCGTTAAAAATGGATGAGAACATTTTTAGTTTTATCGGTCACCACATAAGTAGGTATTCTTCATATTAGGTATATAATAATATATATTCAGTCAAATAAAAAGAAATAAAAAAACAAAACAAGAATTAATAATTTAATAACATACATTTGTACAACAAAAATAAAATGCAACAATTAAATAATATTAAATAACGCAACAAAAATTACTTACAAAATCAAATGTGTAAATAAAGAAAAATCTTTGAAAATACAACCCGTGGGAAAGATTATCAGGTGTAAATAAAAATTATATTAGCTGTGTAAAGTCTTAAAAAAACTTAAATTGTACTTAAAAAATTAAAGCCAAGTATCGGTTCAGGAAACCATATATAAGTCGCTATAACTAAAAAATAAATAAACAATTATCATATTAAATAATAGTACATAAATCTTAGGCGTGTAATACATAATAATTCTATATATCATATAAATATAGCTACAAAATGCCTATAAGGCATACCAAGAAGAGTGACTTTTGCGATTAATGGCATATAATCAATAGCTTAAATAATCAGTCAAAATAAATAAAAATGTATCCATCACATTCACACAACGAACAATAAATTATTCAAGATCGATCGCAGAGAAATCGTCACGGGAACGAGGTCGTTGAACTGGGGCAAGCTATTGAGGTTTCTGCGCGGAATACGCCAAGCTCTGGGTTTCCATGGAACGTCCCCATCCGCTTGCGTGACCTCCGCCGCTACTGTAACCACCGGTGTCACCTCCGTAGCCACTGGTACCGCCATAATCATGACTTGATGTGTGACTGGACGTATGGTGAGGATGAGCGATCACCTCGTACGTGACATGCTTCTGTTGGGACAGCAATTTCTTCAATCCTATCACGGCGGACAGTACTAATGCCAGTTTTCCTATTAACAATGCCTTGCCAGCTATCAAGGCAATCGCTCCTATCGCCAACGGGAGTATAGCCATCATCTTTAACATCACAGCAGCGATTAGTGGTCCGAAGATCTTAGCAGCTTTCTTCTTCTTCCCTCTTCCTTCTTCTGTGACATCATTGTCTTCTGTTAAACTCGACACTGTATCCTCGAAAGCACGTCCCGCACTTGAAACCGCATCTACAACATCCGTGCCTTTGACTTCTACACGGATAGAGTGAGTTTCTAAATATCTCTTCAATCTCGCGACAGGATCCAAGGAGCGCGGCGCTCCGAAATCCGCGGGCGCGTCGTTAGCTCTTACAACAGTAACTCCATCTAGTAACGGGAACGTGTCCTTTTGTCCGATCACTTTATCTAGATACGAGAAGAATTTGTATTTTAAACATGACGTTGATTCTTTTTTAAGGCATTCGCTAATGCTTTCCGTATCATTTATTGTTGGCCCTGTGTCTTGCGCGGGGAGCGCGACGCACGCGGCGATGATTGCAAAGATCGCGCAAGTCCTCCACATTGTGAGCTGTCTGTACTGAGACTGTGCGCTGGCGCGAATGCTCTAACCTTAAATACCTCTCCGCACCCCTCAGGAGGCTGTACGTCGATGAAAAAACTCACCGAAATCATGTACTTTCTCAGTGGTCTGGAAGTAAAAGTGATGTCCAGGTTTCATAATATGAGGTTACGTGAAAGCCTGAGAATTAAGCGGTCATTGCAAAGATCGTGAACTTGAAACTTGAGCGTGTGTAATATTATAATGCAGTCACGATGGAAGCGTCGATTTACAGCCATTTCGTATAGTAAAATATTAATCAGAACTTTTTGATGTTGCTGACAATTTTCGAATGAACATTTAACAGAAAAGGTGATCTAAGTATGTTCCTATTATTTCAAATCAATGTCGTATCACGACGACTAGGACGTTTATAGCAATGACCTTAATAACAGATTCAACCTACATTATTTATAAATAGAATGATTCGCTAAGTCACAAGCAATCAACTGTTTATTGACACTAACCGTACAATTTGCGATCACTACAACTACCCCGATAGTAACAGTAGCTTAATTACTATAACTGCTTACTATAATTTTTGACACCGTTATCATCATCATCAAATCAGCCGCTGCTGGGTGAATACTATTAATCAAATTATTATTTTATCATTATCATATTTATTCTTGATTTTTTTCACATAAAAACTTTTTTGTTGTGTTTTCTTCGTCCATTTAAAAAAAAACAATATAAAAAAAACACCGAAGATTTCATATATTAATTTATTTCATTTAGGAAGTCAACATGTTATGTGAAACAATAATAGTTTAATGAAAATGAATGTTAGGACTTGTGCACACTATCAATTAACATTATTACAGATTAACGAAAGATCTATGTCTGCAGTTCCATTGAAATTGTTTAAATAACAATTAAGTGTCTTTCAGAAGTTAGTAACAAGAATAGAATGAACATTTCTTGTCACATAATACATAATACGTATTATAAAAGTTTAATTCCCGTTCACAATATAGAGGAGGGGTTTCTAACAAATCGCTTCGAGTAGAAATCCGCACAGAACCCGTTTGAAGTCAGGTAATGCTATGAAAGTTTGCAGTACATTGAATTATATCAACACTGTACTCCAATCACGGATTTATATGTGTTTGTATGATTCCTCTCATACAAACAGAATTATACGGAAGTTAGGAATTAAATTTTGAAGTATCAGTACTTTCATCATCAGCCTTTGCCCACAGCTAGACATAATCCTCTCCCCATACCAATTAATAATAAGAAATAAATTTAATTAACAATAACATACATGGACATGCACACACACATATATACACTAGCACGCACAATGTTATTTTCAAATATATATATGAGAGAATGCCCCCTGTATCCTATGACACAGGTTTTCCTAGGGAAAAAAAACACATGATACAGAGGGCTCTGTTATTCATAGTTGTGAACATTAGGTCAAATAATGATTTTTTTTTAACTGCAACGGTTACTTCGACTTCATAGGAATCTAGGAATAGATTAAAAGTGATCACATCCATATCCATCCGATGTTATTACGGTGAAGAAAAACATCGTGATGCAACCTGCACATATCTACGAAGTTATTCAAAGATATGGGTCAAGTCAACCCACGCTTGGCAGTATCGTTGACTGTGGTCTATGTATTTTAGGATAGGCTCCGAACCCCACTGTGGAGGACCGCGAGCCGCTGATTATGACATCCAAATTGAAGATAAACGTACATCAGGTCAAATCAAACTATGTCTATTAAAGTCTAAAGTATTTATTGTATACAGCGTCGGTGCGCAGTTGTTAAGCGCTTGACCGGACCGGACCGTACTCGACATCGTCCAGATTCGATACCCGACATCTACTAATGTGTTTT